>JAHBCN010026390.1:0-10785 GCA_019359885.1 Listronotus oregonensis | reverse complement strand
GACATTTTTCAATATCTGCAGTCTAAAGGGCCCCCTATCAGGATGACACCCCCTAAAATTTTAAAATTTGTAACATTTTGTAATGCGTCAGAAAATTTATTTTTTCTACTACTGTATAAAATAAGAAAACTTTGTGGTCCTAGCAACGCGAATGATAACGAAAGAGAACCTTCGTGTTACCTGGTTGCTAAGCGTTGCTCCCCGAAAGTAATATTTTCAGCGCCTGGACCAAAAGTAAAAAAAAAAAAAAAAGAAAATATCCTTGTGGGAAATATTAGGATTTATTTATAAAAAGTAACTAATTTATGACAAAATTTTTAAAAAAAACTAGGTTAGGTATTAACATTAAAAAAAATTGTGCAATTTGAGCAATTAGAAAAAAAAAATTTGGGGGGAATAATACTTGAATTAACTTTTTTTAAAGTTGTTGTTGGGGTATCGTTATCACCTTTAACTACGTTAATATTCATATTTTTCACTGTTACTTCATTAGAGGAAATATTGGTAGGAATTTCGTGTAAAATCTTCTTTGAAATTTCCACCTTATTCCCAAAAAAAGAACCTTCCAACCTCCATGCCTTTTTAAGTCCAAAATATCGACATCCGAAGCATTGGCAAGGAACGTAGTTGACGTTCTTAAAAAAAGAATGGCCAGTGTATCTACTGATGTCTTCAAGTTCCCCAAAAATTTCCAATTTCTTTAGGTACATTTGAAATAGTGTGCTTTCCAATTACTTGATTAACACATTTACCTCTTTCATAACGATACAATAAACGCCTTTTTAAAAAGGGGGCATTCCGGTCTCGGCTTAATATATTCCTGTAGAAATCTGACATAAGGAACTGAGCCTTCATCGTTGGTTACAACAAAGTTTCTTTTAACTTTATTTTTACTATAGCCACGTCATTTCTTATTTCTACATCATTAGCTTCATTCTGTATATTTTGTCTGTCCGGCATGCCCCAGCCACTCCCATAATGGCTATTACTTTCATTGCTAAGTAACTTTGATCAGGCGCGTTAAGTAAAAACTTTATTTTTTTATTTTTTAAAATTTTTTGACTTTTTTTAATTTTTTTTAAAAAAAAACTAGTTTCTTGAACTTCGAAATATCTTGATTTTTGTTTACGGAAATTGTTAACTTGAGCATAAAACAGACCGGGGGGTTGGTGGTGATAAAGACTCGGATTTTTTTAAAAAACGCCAACATCACATTCTCGTCAATCCGCCCCACTTTTTTGTACCAAGCCATTCAGAAAACGATTTATATGTTTGATGGTACCTCTCTTTAGATTTGTCTGGCAGAAGTGAGGCACACGCAAGGTCAGCTGCCTTTTGGATGCCATTTTCATATTCATTTAACATTTTAAAAGGGGGAAAGGATTTATACTAAATTGACACTAATTCAAAATCTGACAAGTGCTGATGACAGACAATGTCAAAAATAAATGTGTTGCTATGGATTAATTTTTAACAGGAAAAAAATCTTGATATTTCTATTAAAACATGATGTTAAATTATTAAATTATGCGATACATAGAACATAGCAGAAAAAAAAACATTACACGATGCAAAGGCCTTTTTGGTTCGGGGTTTTTTAAAAAGCCTCGGCTTCCCCCTTCGGCCTTTTTTAAAAACCCCCTCACCCAAAAATAAATTTTTTGCATCTTGTAATGTAAATAACTATTTTGATTCCCCATATGCCTATGTATTTTTTTTTTAGGTTTTTTAAAATTTAGTCACTTTCTCTCATTGTTTACGTAAATTAGTATAATTGGTATTATTAGCGAATGTGAATGTTTTATTGAAATAATGTTTTCTCTACCTCTCGTATTAAAGAAAAACAAACTTGGAGAAATGAATACAAAAAAATGGGGTCTTTAAAACTTTAAATTTAACGATATAACTTTTCCAAGGCATTCTTTATCATATTTTATCTGATTTTTTGCACATAACATAAAAGTTAAATTTTTGGACCAATACCTTTTCTTCCGGGTAAACAAAATAAAAAGAGGCTTAGGGCCGAGTAACTATCTCGTTGTTAAAGTAAGCAAACCTAATATTAGGTTAAATTTAACAAAGAGGTAAAAATGAAAACTCTTGGCAACAAGGCATATCTTTAATGTTAACTATTTGTCAAAAAAAGATTTACTTAGGCATTTCGCAATAAAAATTATTTAAACATATTAAAACATTAAAAAATGGTTACGTTGCACAGATTTTGAAAAAAATAGGTTTAGCACTCAATGTTATGTCATATATTTTCTTCAAAAAAAGCAGTGCTATAGATAGTGACCAATGCAGCAGAACTGTTTAAATTTGGTTTTTCACCATATTCTTTGTGCCCATTACATTTTATTGATAAATTACATTTTATTGATAAATTCAGGTAGAAGTAAATCTAGAGTAGACAAAATATTTGCTTTATTTTTCTGGAAAATTGCTGTTTAAATTCAATAAACAAAATAATTTTATGGACTTTTATGTAGGCTTATCGTTTTTTCCTAAAAATTAACCTTCTTTCTTAAGGTAATCGCGTATCTAATGCTATAACATGTGGTATTAAAAAAAAATAATTAGAGACCCGACAAGATAAATGTTAATTGCCATTTTTCATTGTTAAAAAGAATAGGAGTCGGCGGTGAATGGTATATGCAACGCCGACCAATCAGCATGTAGAGGGGTATATTTGGGTATAACTTTTGTGTTTCACTCTAGGTGCTGATTGGTGGGCGGAGAGAAGTATATACTCCGCTCATTGTGCTGATTGGTCGGTGTAGTATATACCATTTCCCGCCGAATAATTAGCACGTAGATCGAGAAAGAAATATTGTTCTCTTATAAGCCTATTGTTTTATATTTTGTGCAAGGCAATTATTTTTATATTTTTTTTATGCCTTATGTTTTTAAACGCAAACTGTCGAACTCAATTATTAATTGCCATTCAGTTGCCATTAAATTTTTAAAAATGTGCTGCGTTGTCAAGTTTTTTCAATTTTTACCCTTTGTTAAATTTAACCCATTGTTAAGTTCATTGTTAACTTTAACAACTATATTGTTACTCGCCGTTTATTTACCAACGTTTTTTATTTAATTTATTTAACACACATGGTATAAAAATTTGTTAAGTCCGCACTTTATTATGGTCTATTTTCAAGTTAATATTTGTAAAACTTCTGTTACGCCAAAACTAATTCAATTGATAAAAGTTTTTAATACATTAATATTCAGCGGACGCTTTCAATACTGCTTTGGTAAATAGTAATTAAATTCTTTTCTCCTTACGAATCACTAACGGAAAAGAGTCCCCAATACTAAGATTAATTGACAATTTTAGGACGTTCTCAGTTATATGGTCCAATAAAGTACGAGTGGGGTCCGAAAGAAGAATCTATTGCTACTCTAAATTTCTTAAGGGTGTCACGTTCGTGAATCAAGTAAAGGCAATCAGTGAGTGGTCGGTGTTTTGTAATAATATAACAGACATTATGAATTCTCTCGTGGTATATTTTGGTAACTGAAAATAATTAAATAATTATCTTTTGAAATCACTTTTTTTATATATTCGTTTTTCCAATAACTTTAATATAACATTTTAATAAAATTATATGTTTTGTGGTTACCACTTGAAAATGTAAAAAAAAATGAAAAAGTTGTTTTCTTAATACTGTCCTTGCTTATATCAAATACACTCCTAATAATACGGTATCTGAATTAAAGGCGATCTTTTCCCATCTGCCAACCGAACTAAAACTATTTTTTATCAAGTATAATTTGTAAATAAAAGTATCGCCAATGAGTTCCCCAAAAAATAGTTAGTAATAGTTACATTTCCTTTTCAGAACTTTCACACGTCTGCTTACTAAAATAATTAGATCTCATTTAAAAGTAGAAACGTTGGATTGCCTAACTATTTCTAGCCATAACCATTTGGCTGCTAGTGGATATTGTAATTTGCATCCATCTAAGCAAATAAATTTTATACAAAATGAAGTTAATTTTATTGCAAACCCGGTAGTGTGGGGTTGCCTGCAAGAAATCGGTCAAAAATTAGGGTTGCTAAGCTTTGAAATTTAATTTATTGTTATTTTAAATTTAAAAACAATCCAGAAGCTTTATTTATGAATATTTTGAAAAGAAATAAGATTTGGGCAGGTATACATAATATATATATATATATATATATATATATATATATATATATATATATATATATATATATATATATATATATATATATATATATATATATATAATATATATATATATAATATATATATATATATATATATATATATATATATATATATATTATATATATATAAAATAAAATTTAATAAACAACAAAGGGGACTAAATTTCTTTGGGTCGGTCCGGAGAGGGTTAATTAAAGTGAAACCAAACCCCTTTCGAAAATATTTTTTAGGTTAATATGGAAAACAAAAAAACATTAATCAAAAAAGGAAATTTTTCAATTTTAGTATCCCATAAAGGGGGAATTGGTAACCACAACCCGCCGAGTTTTACAAGTAAGGGGGAAAGGATAAAATTTAAAATTTTTAAAAATTATATTAATGTTTTTTAATAATTAAAATTTATAATTTTAAAATTTTTAATTTTTTAAAGAAAAACTTAAAATGGATGAATTTCTATACCACTTTATTCGTTTTTTAGGGTTTTTTCTCCTTTTTTTTTAATTTAATTAATTTTTTAAAATTTAATTTAAAAACCCTGAAACTAATAAAGTGGTATGAAATATCCATTTTACTAGTCCATTTAACAAAATTAAAATTTTTAAAATTATCCTTTTTTTATTAAGGAACATTAATAAAGAATTTTTCAAAAAATAAATTTATCCTTTAATAATTTAAAAATACGTTGTTTTATGTTACCCCTTAACCCCGGGCCGGGAAAAAGCCTTTTTTTGTATGTTTTTTTGTTTTCCTATTGAGACCGAGGAGAAAATAAATATTTTCGAAACTCGTTGAAAGAGTGTTTCACTTTAATTCCCTCCCTGGACCGTACCCAAAAATTTTAAATATTTGTTTTTTTTATATTTATTATATATATATATATATATATATATATATATATATATATATATATATATATATATATATATATATATATATAAAAAAAAAAAAAAAATTTTTTTTTTTTTTTTAAAGTTTATCTTTCTTCGATGGTTTTCTTAGATTTAAACAAAAAATTTACTTGGTTTCTTCTCATGGGGGGTTTTTCTTAAAAGATTTCTTTTATTAATTTTTTTTCCAATCTTAAAAATATTTCTAAAAAAAGGATATTAGAGACAACCCAAATAATACAATATAAGGACAATTTACATTAGTAAATACTATACGGTCTTATTTTTTCCTTATAAATAACAACAACAAAATAAAAAACTTTAAAGTAACACATACATTATAAAACATAGAACAATTAATTTTATTATTGTTTTTCAATTAAAGAAAAATATATATTGAATTGAAAAACAATAATAAAATTAATTGTTTTATGTTATGTAATAATGTATGTGTTACTGTGTAAATTGTTAATATTTATTTTGTTGTTGTTAGTATTATAAGGAAAAAAATAAGACTGTATAGTATTTACAAATGTAAATTGTCCTATATATCTGTATTATTTGGGTTGTCATCCTAATAGTACCATTTTTTGTAGAGAATATTTTTAAGATTGGAAAAAAAATGAGTAAAAGAAATCTTTTGAGAAAGCCCTCCATGTAGAAGCGAAACGTCAAGTTAAATTTTGGTTGTTTAAATCATTAAGAAATCCTCATACCCAGAAAAGAATCAAACTTATTTATAATAAATGGTTTAAGGGAAAATTTTTTTGAAATATATATATATATATATATATATATATATATATATATATATATATATATATATATATATATATATATATATATATATATATATATATATATATGTAAAAATATAAAAATGAAGTAAGAAAATTATTTTAAAAAATATTTCGCATAGGTATGTTCGGATCTTAGATTATAATTAAAATACTCTAAATGTAATCTGAACAACCTTAAAAATAAATATGATAAAAAGAGGCAAAATTACCGCTTCTTTCATTTTATGTTTAAAAAAAGGTATGAAATACGGTCATGTTTACGAAATACCAATACAAAACAATATTAAAAAAAATGTAATGAAAACCTGCACAAAAAATTATAACATCCTCTCCCTTTTTAGTAAAACTAAATATAATAAATATTTAAAATCATTTTTTGGCCCCAAAAATCCTGAAGATGACATAAAACTATATAAATTAGAACTTTTCCCGTTAACGCCCTTTTTAGCTCCTCTTCTACAACCGTTTTAGGTCCGAACACCAAATAATTTATAAAGTTTGCCGATTTAGATAGTAATAAAAAAAAATATTAAAAAATATTTCCTTTCCTTACTCTCTTTTTTGAGAGTATATCAATTAAAAAAGTTATAAAATCAATAATACACCAAAGAAATTTTAAATTAGTTTAAAATAAAAAAAACAATAGTTAAGTTAATTTTTTAACTAACTTTGTAAACATCTTGTGACCGGTTTGGATCTATATCAGATTTTATTAGACAAACTAGCGACTAGCTTGTCTGATGAGATCTTATAAAGATGCCAGTTGACTGGATCACCTGGACCAATCCATCGATTTTCCAATATTTGATCTAAATAATTACGGGCCTGTATCGCATAATGGGGTAGAGCTCTATCCTGCTCAATCCATAATGTCAGGACTTATGTGCTGGTTTAGTAATTAACGTAATTGGTTTCCTAAAAAAATCTGTTCAGTTGTCCATTTAAGTGACCTTCAAACAAATGTAGACCAGTAACTTTAACCCCGGAAAGGCCACACAATACGATAATTGACCAGGGACGTTGACTTGGCAGAGTTCTCATCCAGTATTGTGTCTGCTTGCCTTTTAGAAAAATAAACAAATAAAATGGTGTGGTTATAGAGAATAACTTGAAAGCTTACCTGCCCACAATTATGGAAAAAAGCTTCATCAGAAAAAACAACATTTCTCAAAAACTGGTCATTTTTGCGCATTGCTTTTGTGACCCAAGTGCAAAAGTTATGGCGATTTTCAAGGTTTTGTTCATACGTAAGCGTAGTGTGGTAAGAATGAAACGTATACCTGTGCAAAATAACTATTTTCTACACTTTAAAAGAGGGTAAAAAAAATGTTAAAAATAACGTAAAATATGTCCCCTGCTCTATTTACTACGCCAGAAAAATTTTATGAAAATATTTGAAACCATTTTTAACATATCGCTTTGTAACATATAAAAAAACTCACCCAGAATAAAAATATTAAATAAGCATAAAATATTGGCAATGACACTTAATATGGGCAGTAATATGGCTCTTTTTAATAACCAAATAACATCAAAACATTTTTAAGATCCAAATATTTTCTGCAAATTTTCCTAAAATTAATATTAAGTTCTTTCGTAGATCATAACCTTTAATATCAACAGATTTTGATAGAAATATTTAGATTAAAAACCTCATCTTTAATTTTTAAAAACAGTTCGGAAAATCACCCTGGAGCAACTGACGAATATGCTATTAAAGACGTAAGGGGAATACGTCAATTCGATGGAGCAAAATGCGACAATCCAAATGTCGTTTCGCCAAAAGGGGAGCCGAAAGATAAAATTTTAACACCAATATGTGTACTGGAAAAACGAATTTTATGAAATATTAATAAAGTGGCAATGGTATTTTTCCTTTGGCAATATTGACCAAAGTTTTTTTTTGCGAAAAATATTGGCAACTTTACTTCAATATCATCAGTAACATAAATTTTTAAATATTTTTTTTCTTAAATTTTTTAACTAATTTATTTAATTGTTCAGTCTTCAGCGGTAGGACAGAGCTCCATGTCATTATGTGATACAAACCCGTCATTATTTTTATCAAATATTTGAAAATAGGTAGATTTTGTTCGAGGTAGTCAGCTCAACAGACATGCTTGTTTTGCAGATTTGACTCCAATAAACTTTTTGGTGGGGCTTTATAAAGGACAAAGTAATGACACTGCACTTACAACTCCAGATAATTAATAGCAGAGATCGAATTTATTTGGCTTGCCTATTAATGGCACCTGTAATGTTAGAGCGGGTACGAGATTTATTTTAAGAAAAAGTAAGCAAATGTTTGTAAGTTGATGGGGACATTTTAAAGCAAGACAAAATAAACATAAATACATATATATTTTAAAATTAAGTCTTAAGTAATGTACTGTTTCCCCACTGCTATGGAGCCCTGTCATGGAGGACCTAGTAAATGTCCTTTAACTTGAAGGGCACCAAACATTGGGATACGCAGACGATCTTGTCATTATGGCCCAAGGAAAATTTAACAATACTGTGAGGGATAAAATGCAATAGACCCTAAACTTACCAGAAGGACAAGAAAGGAGGGACTAAACATAAACCCTTCCAAATCAGCCATAGTTGCCTTCACCAAAAGGAGAAATTTAGAGGGCTTAGGACCCCTGATTCTACGAGGTAAAACAATCAAGATTGTTAGAGGTAAAATATTTGGGTGTCATTCTAGACTCTAAACTCACCCGGAACCAACATCTTCAGAAAATAGGAAAGAAAGTGGAGATGGCTCTTATATTGATCAGATGCGCTCATGGGAAAATATGGGGCCTTAAACCAATTTTTTAAAGTTTATTGGTTATACACCATAGTGGTAAAGCCTGTGATAACAAATGCATCACTGGTAGTGCCAAAAATGCGACAAAGAACTGGTGTTACAGAACTGGCCACGGTACAGACACTTGCTGCAACAGGAGCAATTAACCCAACAGCAGCCATGGAGTGTCTCTTAGACCTTCCACCACTAAACCTTATAGTGATGGGAGAGGCAAGAATAAGTTACTTCCGACTGCAACAGAAACCAACTGGTGTCTACGCTAGTTTGGGACACAAAAACAAAAAAAGTCAGGATGGTGGCAACATCCCGAACGACAGAACAGACCAGATGATTTCCCAATACTTATTTAACAAAAACTTTGAGGTAAAATTTCTAGATTGTAGTGAGTGGCAGCAACCCGATCTCCCCGGCACGGTTGGACACATCCTGTGGTATACGGATGGTTTCAGGGAACTGGAGCGGGGGTGTACAGTAAAATGAGAAATTCACAATTTTCCATTCCACTTGAAACACACAGTTTTGTATTTCAAATTGAAATATATGCTTTATTGCACTGTGCAAAAGAAAATAACAGGAGAGCTTATAAAAAATACGCGGATCTGCATAATAACAGACAGCCAAGCGTCACTGGGGGAACTAGTAATCCCCAAGGTAACGTCCAAGGCATGGGAATCCAAAAAAGAACCAAAAAAACCCGAGTAACTGTCTTGTGGGTACCAGGACATTCGGGAAAAGAAAGCAACGAAAAAGCGGATGAGCTAGCGAGAAATGGATCATACATACCAAACTTTGGGCTAGAACCTGTACTTGGAGTAACTGAAACCACGAGGGAAAACTAGGTAATGGATTCAAAACAAACACGAGGAACACTGGGGAAACCTCAGTAGAATTAGACATGGTAAAAGCTTCATGAAAGGCTCATTCGAAGAACGAAGGAAGAAATACTCAAAGTAGGAAAATACTTCGCATAACAGTAGGGTTGCTAACAGGGCATGATAACCTAAGAGGACACCTACAGCCCACATAAATATATCAACCAACCAATCACGGGGTTATACAGACTTGTAGAAGGAACAAGACTAATGGGAGGATTGATATAAAAGATAATGAGACATTAGGCACAAAAAGCCCATGAGGCTGTACTGCCTCCGGTTGGAAATCAAGACGGCTTTCAAGAAAGAAAAATAAGAAGAAGAAGAACGTACTAAACAAATTAGTCATAATTTCCTAACCAGTGAGCAATTATTCTTTTTTGCACACAGATTTAGTTTTTTACGTAGATTCGTCTAAAATAAAAAAAACATTTAAAATTTCAAAGTTACTACCCCACCCCAAAAAGGCGTTACAGAAAAAAAAAACCCCAAAATATGTCCTCCCTATTTTTACTACGTTAGCCTGTTTAAATGATCATTTTCTAAAAACATTTATTTTTTAGTCGAATTCAAGTATGCATATCTCTACTAACATAACGTTAATACTTCTTATCTTCTTAATTATTAGGGTTTCCATCCTCTTTAATGTTTATTGTGTTATGTACAGCACGAAACCAATTTTAATCGCCTTTTATCCCAGGCAAAGCACACCTATACTTCTAAACTAAAGTACTTATAAGAAGGAAAAAGGGCGATTATTACCTTCAACATTTTAACCAAAAGCTTCATTAATTCAAGTTTTGCCGGGTCTTCTTTAAAGATTTTAACGAGTAGTCTTCAAACTTTGATGAACAATTTAATTTAAATGAACTTGCTATAAATTGCCTTTGCGATCAATACAGTATTCTTTTGTCTTAAAGTTATTACAATGGGCGAATCATAAGGTAAACATTTACTTAAAAACTCATATTTTGGCTCATAATTTTTAAAAACAATATACAAAAAACATTAGGTTAAACCGAACTCATTATTTTTGTCTTTTTGGTAAATTTATGCTAATAACACGGGTAAATCTGTTAAAAAACACTTTAAATCTAGAAATGATTTTGGAAGTACATGAATCGAGATGAAACCTTTTGCATTCTCTTCAGAAACAGATCAATAAAGTTTCGGAAAAGGGTATTGGGGCCCCAAACGTTTTTTTCCCCCCTTTTTTTT
>JAHBCN010026389.1:0-10690 GCA_019359885.1 Listronotus oregonensis | reverse complement strand
TTGAAAAAAAAAGTAAATTTTATGTTAAAGCTCCTTTTTTGCTTTTTTTGTATTTGTTTAAAAAGAAATTAGATTTTTGATTTCTTAAACTTACATTATCAACTTTTTAAGCTCGACATACTGTAGACTAGACACATAATATTTAACGGTTACTGTTACAATGGATACCTAGGTACAAAAGATTACTAAATATTTTTAACCACTGTTATTCTGTCTCATGAATGTTTGTTATTAGTGAAAAGTATATGCCTAAAAAGCAGTTATAAAAATTTTCACTTTTTAATGTACAACCACAATCTTAGGATTAGATTAAACTCATTTACACTATCTTGCCCTTCTTTAATCACAAAATTGGTGATAAGTACATGAAACTATCATACAATGTTTGAAATTTATTTTTAAAAAATCGTGTTTTTTTTTTTATTTACAAAGATTTTTGGTAAAAATACAAAACTCCCAAAAATATCGACAATTTAAATAGAAGGCTGTAAAGTGGCGCCATCTATTCTTTCCATATTATATCAGATGATATAAAATCCAATATTACACAATAATTTTAAATATTCTATGGTATATCGTTTTAATAACCAAAATTTTGTGCAAAAAAAAAACAGTAATGTTGAATTTGACATTTGATGATGTCAACTTTATAGATAGTAAAAAAAAGAATTATGGAAGTCCGGCTCTGACCTGTATTCTAAATGCCCCCAAATTCCCCCCCCACCTCTTTAAATTCTTCCTTTTTTGGAAAACTATAAATATCGCGGAAAAAGTGATAAATCAAATGTGCAAGCCAGAAACAATTAAAAACGATTTTCCAAAATTTTGGCTTAGTCACAACTACCCAATTTAACCATCTTCGTATCTCCTACAGTTTCTAAGACCCTTATAAAGTCGGAATTATACTTATTTGTAACGACGTCATTTTTGTTTATCTTTGTTTAGTATATAGCCCAGTAGCTGAAGACCTAAAAGTACCCAAAGCTGTAAATAAATCTGTACAGTTTTTATTTGTGGCGCTATTCTTAGGTCTTCGCGGATGCTTCCGAGCGAGAAAAAGTTTATTACGATTCCGACGTGGAAACCCGCTGAAAATGCCCCCCCCAAGTCCCAAAAATGGGTTTTCGCGAATAACTGCCAAAATATGCGAATTGGAGAATTTTTGTTTTGACAAAAAATGAAGATCACCTCGAAATCTACAAAAATGGTCCTTACCATTTTTTTCGCAACACCAATATTTTTCGCAAAAACGGCCATCGAAAAATCCATAACATTCCACACTGGATAGATGTGGTTAGTTGTGAGTCCGCGAGTCAGTGGTGTAATGAATTTCCCTGATTTTTAAAAAATTATTGGACTTTATTAAAAAGAAAAAAGTACATTTAGAAACTAGACACTCCAAGCTTTCATATGATCTGCGAGTTTTTAATTCGCGTTTATTTTACAGATTTCCTAGAACTCCGGAACCGGCTAAAAAATGCAGATGGGCAAAACAATTTTTTATCAAAACGCAAGAGAAATGGTAAAGGAAATATTCTGGGATCATTGAACACTTGCTAAGGTCTAATTATAAAAAGGAAATGTTAATAACAAACCGTTTCTGCAAAAAATATCAATAAATTAATGAGATACTCTCAAAATATTGTAAAAAAAAAACTTTGACCGCTTTTTTTAATATTCTAGAAATATCAGAATGGACCCAAACTCATATGCAATAAGGGGTACGGGTTTTCCATTCCGATGAAATTTGAATGATTAACAAATGTACATTATTGCCCGAGTAATGGAACAATTCGTCCTCCCGCTTATAAGTAAATCCATGAAGATAGCGGCATTCTGGCGGTAAAGCGGCAGCTGAAATGAGGGCACTTTTGGGTCCCGTTATCTCGAAAACTATAGATTTTTCAAAAAAAAAAATATAAGGACCATTTTTGTAGATTACAAGGCGTTCTTCATTTTTTGTGCAAACAAAAATTCTTTATTTCGCATATTTTGGCAGAGATTAGCGGGAAACCCATTTTTCGGGCCTTGAGGGGCCATTTTCAGCCCTTTCCCTGTTAATTTTGAGAAACTTTTTTTCGCTTGAAAGCATCCCCGAAGACCTAAGAATTTCACCACAAGGGAAAACTGTACAGATGTATTTACAGCTTTGTCCCTTCATTTACTGGACTATATTAAGTTTATTAATAAATAAATAGTACAAAATTATTTTTATTTTTTGAGATTAAAGGTGTATAGACAAAGGTAAAAATTATAATATACTACTTAATCATCATTTGTTAATTTCTCATTAAAAAAAACTATTTTTCTTAGGTAAAAAAATGAATTTGAGCCCACCGAGCTGAAGCACCAGTGCAGCTTTAAATTGGATATAGTTTATAGCAGGGGTTCCAAATTTTTTAGCCTTAGGGCCATACTGATTACTCCAGTAAGTTCCGGGGGGCCAAACCATATTATCTTGTTGCCGGTGGTAAAAGTGAAATAGTCCACTGATGAAAAAAAGTCCGAAAAAGTACAAAGTTTAAAAAGGCTGCAAATCGGACTAAAAGCCCCAAAAAAACGGCAACACTGCATATATTAATTTTCCTGTCATTATCTGTAATTTCTAGATTAGTCGTAGAGTACGCCCATGAGGAAAACGTGACACGAAAACTGGTGGAGACAAGCGGAAATACCCCGGTACCTTCTATCGCTAACAAAGGGCGCTAAAAAAGACGTACAGAATAATCTCGTTGGTTCGAAAAGGTTCTGGTTCTTCCCTCACTTCTAGATGGGTAATTGGAATATATAAGAAGGCTAGTGGGCAACCAAAAGTCGTTCCTATGACACTGTTGTTAAATAAAAATTGATACCTCAAAATGTTTTTGTGCATGTTTGTTTAAGACATCTTTATAAGGCATTTTATTTGTTGCTTTTTGGTGAAATTAGAAAATTATGGAAAAGAAGCGAAAAATTGATAGTAAGCAGAAAATTCAAAGACTTGGAAATTTCGTATTTTTAATTAGTCCGTAACAAGGCGCTATGTTTGATTTGAATGGATAGCCGTTCTCAAAGAATATAACATTAAACGTCATTATGAAACAAAACATTTTAAAATTACTCAAAATATCAGGAAGTTTCGGACAGAAAAATTCGAAGCTATGAAACGGGATTGAAATCGCAGCAATCTTCATTTACAAAACTAAAAAAACTGAACAAGAGGCTGCAACTCTTGCCAGCTTTCCTGTGGCTCTTGAAATTGCAAAACGTGGAAAACCTTACCGATGGAGAAATGATTAAAGAATGCATAATTGCAGTAGCCGAAGAAATGTGCCCTGAAAAGGTAAATTTATTAAAAACTGTCAGTATGTCAGCAAACACTGTGGCTCGAAGGGTTGAAAACATTGCTGAAAATATATCCTCTCAACTGTTCGACAAAAATGGACATTTTGAGTGGTTTTTTTGGCCCCCTTTGGGTGATCAACGGATGTGTCAATACTGCTCAGGTGCTGATTTATTTCCGAGGACTAGATAAAAGCTATGAAGTCACGAAGAACTTCTTGATATGTATAAATATTCATGGCACAACTACTGGTACAGATATTTTTAAAAGGGTTGAAATGGCCATTAATCAAAAGAACCTTCGAGGAAAAACTTGAAATGTATTACAACTGATGGAGGCAAAAACATGAGGGGAAAGATAAAGGAGTGGTCGCTCTTGCGTCAAAGGCTGTAGAAAATGACGGTGGTTCAAAACCATTAGTTTCTTACATTGTATCATTTATAAAAAGTCTTTGTGCGGAAAATGTTTGGATATGCGACGTTCTGAAACCAGTCATATCAAGTGTTATTTTATCAGATCTTTTGGGCTGAATCAGACAATTCCAAAAAATTTATTGAAGAGATTGGAGAATATCATACTGCCGTACGCTGGCCTAGTTGTGGGGAAAGTCCTTCAGCGCTTTTTGAACTTCGGAGCAGTGATCGAAATTTTTTTGAATGAAAAGCATCGCCCTCTTCTGAATTACAAAACAACGCATGGCTGTGGAAGTTAGCATTCTATGTTGATTTGACAAAACATGTAACGAATTGAATTTGGGATTGCAATGAGAAAACCAGCATCTGCCTGATTTATACACTAATATCAAATCATTCCGGAAGAAATTGAGATGTTTCAATCACAACTACGAAGCAAATTTAATTTAAAAATTAAATATTCAGCCACACTACTGAGACTGAGTTTCCTATCGATTTTGCAATCGAAACTTTGAGTGCTTTGAAATAAATTTTGATACTGTTTCTCGGACTTTGATGCCATTGCAATCAAATTAAGATTTTTCAGAATCTTTTGATACGACATTGAAACCCTACCCCGGAACTTCAAATGGAAATGATTGATTTATAATTTAAGAAACAAATATCAAAACTCATCTTTGTTGGAATTTTATGATCTTACTGACACAATTTGATAATTTGCATAAATTTGCTCGTGGTTGTTTTCTGTTTTTGGTACTACTTATTTGTGTGAGAAAACCTTCTCCAAAAAAGAAGTACAAAAAAATGTTTACAGATCGAAATTAACTGATGAGCATCTTAAATCTCTTTTAATAATTGGTACAAGTAAAATTAGTCCACAACTACAAACATTGTCAGTGGAAAATCTCAATTACATAAACTATTATTATTTCATATGTCATTATGTTTGTTATAAGTTATGTATTTTTAAAATGTATAAAATGTTAGTTGGATTCATTTCAATAATTTGTTGTTATTATATACTGAAGTTAAATTTTCTCAATTATACATGTCTTTACTCATTACAATTCTGTGTTTCTTTATCCAACTTTACAAAAACAAAACAATAAGCCTACAAGATGTTATGAGTTAGCGGAGTTAGCCCATGGCCATATCAATGTAGATGTCATATTAATAATTATTCAACATAAAATTAGAATACTTCAGTAAATAAATTTAATTTGCTATAAAAATTATTTGTTCTCAAAAAAGGAGTTTTCAAATGACCCTTTTCCGCGGGCCGGACAAAATCTGTCCGCGGGCCGGATGTGGCCCTCGGGCCGTAGTTTGGAGACCCCTGGTTCTAGTAATATAAAAAAATGTTTTATGCGTATCTCTTATTAGCCAGCTTTTTTTGCGGTTGCCCCCCGGACTAATAGTGCTGTTTTGTTTAGGGAAACAATGTAGATTCGAATACTTACTTCAATCGCATATATAAATAGTCCTTATGTTTTGGAAGGATCAGAATAATGGTCGGCTTCGCGAGCATTTTCTGATTGCTGTCTCAAAATCATCTAAAAATTAGAATTTAAATATTTATTTATTTATTTATTTTTTATTTTTTATACTTTTAATAATAAATTAAAAATATTGTAAAAAAGAAAAAATACAAAAAATAATAGCATAAAAAATATTTCCCGTGCCAGGATAAATATGTCATTAAAACTTCCACATGCTTTTGTCTAGTCAACGAGTTCAAAAGAACGTTTTTTTTTAAACGTGAGTAAATCCGTCATTTTTCGACTGTGTAGGCGAAGCGAAGTTTATTTTTCCTCCGCCGGAGTTCATTTCACTTTTCCGCCCAGGAGGAAAAAGTGTTATCATAACAACATAGATACAAACAAACAACAAAACAACTCAACAACTCAGTATTTATTAAACTAAAAACAAAATAAAATTTTTATTTATTACCCAATTAAAAAAATTGGACTATTTGATCGAACTTATCAAAACCGCTTATCAGCGGAATTAAAACGCAGTTGGAGACGCAATTAAAAAAAAAATAATTATCGTTGAAGTGTCCACTGATAGCTTTATGTTACATTACTTATAGCAACTATTTACCGACACCGGTGTAAGCCGCCTTGCGATTTCCTTATCTTTAATAATTATTATTTTTAAAAAGAGATGTTTTTGCACTAATTTGTGGACGTTTAAAAACAGCATTTTTTTATTTGGAGAAAAAGGCCTTTTTTTCATGGCTTTTTCATTACCAGCCCCACCGTTCGGCTGTAAAAAACGCCGCACCATAAAAGTATCCTTTTTCTCTATTTAAATAATATACTATAATTCAGATAAAGCTCAAAAAATATATAATATAATAGCGCATTGGGTTTAAGGGATTTAAATGATTTTTAGCACGTAAAAATTGTTAGATTATTAACAAATAAAGTTGAAAATGTACAGGGTGTCCAAAACTGGGCGTTCTTATGGGAACAACCCTTATTTAAAGGGATAGAAAAAATTAACCAAGGTGTCCAGAGCTCAAATTTAATGAGAAAACACTGGCTCTAACAAAACTTTGCTATCTCTTATCGTTTGGCCACCAGAGGGCGTTTCTCGAATTTCGTGATTTTTTAAATGCCCCATAACTTCCTTATTAATAAAGATAATTAATTTTGATAAAAAAATTCCTTAAGGACTTTTTTCGTAAAATTCATTGCGATAGACAGATTTTTTACAGGGCGTTTAGATTTTCATGCACCACCCCAAAATCAATTTTTTTATATGGACCACCCTATTATTATAAGATTTTTGAAAAGCTGGTAAAATTTCCTAAATTTTGATGTACCACTTGTTATGTTTATCTTAAAAACCATTAGCAGTATTACGATTTAAAAATTAAAATAATGTGCCACAGAAATCAACATTATGACTAATAAAATGACATAGGATTAACATGTTATGATTAAAGCCACATATTAAAGTTGCTACGTAAAAAAGCAGTAGGCCGGCATATGATTTTTTTGTTTTAATATTTTAACAGCTTCTGAATAGTTGAGAATTAACAGTGGAACTTGATATTGTTAATATTTTGGACTTTTAGTAGAAAAAAGTAATTTAAATAAGTTTTTAAGAAAGGGTTTTGAAAAGTGTTAAAAAATGTATGAAATTTTTTGAAAAGTTCAAAACATGCTTGAATGTTAATAGAAAAACAAAAATGCTCAGGCGGTAAGAAACTTGTATTTTCAAAGATATCCCGAACGGCAGCAACCATCCAGGGATGTATTTGCTAGACTTGCCCATAATCTTCAAAATGTTGGCTCTTTTAACAAACCCAGAGCAAATTATGCTTAAAATCAAGAAATCAAAACGATAATGGTAAAAACCTAACCGTATTGGACACTTTATATGAAAATAGTGGTACAACTTCCACAAAAAACTTGAAGCAGAACTGGATATCCAGAAGCAAAAACCACAGAATTTTGAAAAAAAAAACAAATTTAAGCCTTACGAACCCGCAAAATCATCATCTTCTCCTTGGGGATTTTGATCGAAGAATCGTTTTTGTGAGTGGTTTTTAAAAAAATACAAAATGAACCAAATTTTGCTTTAAATTGTATTTGGTCTGACGAGGCTTCGATTAGTAGTGCGGGCATATTTAATCGGTTTAATGATTACACTTGGTCCTAAGAAAACCCATGGACTGTCCAAAACAGACAACAAGGAAGATTTAGCTTCAATGTATGGGTGGGAATTTTAGGGACAATTCATTGGACCCTACATTTATGATGAACCGCGAATTCTAAAGAATATTTGATATTTTAAGGGACCAGGTTGAACCATTCTTGGAAGATATTCCCATAAATCTGATACCCAGAGTCTTCTTCCAAGATGGTGCCCCTGCGCATTGTGCAAGGACCATAAACGATTACCTTAATGTTCAGTTTGGTGAAAATTGGATTGGAAAAAAAGGGCCCATAAAAGGGGCCCGCCAGGTCACCCCCGACTCCCTTAGATTTTTTGTTTGGGGTAGAATTAGAGACCTTACTTATAAAAACAATAATTTTAATAGCCGGGAAGAATTAGAAATGGCGTTGCGAGGTGCGTTTAACCGAGTTCAAAACATAGAACTTAAAGGGAATTTAATGCTTTAAAAAAAAAAGATGTGGAATTTGCGAAAACCAAATGGGAGACAATTTGAACATTTCTTGACCTTATTTTATTTTATTGTTGTTTATTTATTATCGTTAATTAAATTCCATAAAATTTTTAAAAATTATGTTTGGGGTAGAGTTTTTTTTTGTACATATTAGCATAAACTATTTAAAATCTTTACTATGAAACATGTAGAAAAGATCATTTATTTATTTGATTACTTTGGCAAATAAAAAATAATAATATGACTACGGTACTAACAACTGATGAAAGACAATTTTTTATGACGATTTTACGCCCCCCAGATAGATGCATTCTTGGCGGGCGCCCATCTCGCCACCGCCTAAATAAGGTCCTGACCTCAACTAAAAACATATCAATACGCCCCCGTAAAGAAGTTACCTTACCTTTTTTGCTTCGCCAGAGGAACCGAGGAGTAACATCCTGTGACCATGATACAGATATGAAAAACGACAAAAACACCTAAAATTTAATAAAAATAAAGATAATTATAAAGTAAGAGGGATTTTATTAATACTAGACTAAAATATTTAAAAATTTGGAAGGAAAGGAAGACAAGCTTCACATTGATTTTTGGATATAAAGATAAAGAACTTTTAAACTGCATAATAAAATCTTTAAATAAGGAAAAACACCTAAAATGTGATTGCTAACCAAAATATGTTCTTTTTCAGGTCCAAAGAAACAACATTTAAATGAATCAATTTTTTCGATCTTCATAATTTTTTAATTATGTTATCCTTGAGATAACTCTAAAACCCTTTTTGGGGCCCCACAGACTATCGTTCTTAATCGCCTTTTTTAGACTGTTCAGTCGGACGTTTAAAACTTTTTTTTCCCCGGGTTTAATTTAATTTTAAACCGTCTTGGTACGTTTTTTAGGGGGGTTTTACGCATCGGCTGCCCCGGCGTCTGGCCAAACGGCTGACGCCAGTACACCCATTTTTTTATGAAGTGTAGACGGAGGATTGTTGGCAAAAAATTAAATTTTCAAAAAAAAGGGGCGAAAACAAAAAAAAAATTTTTTTTGGATTTACTATTAGAAGAAATTGAGGAATTTTAAAAATTTTAAAATTTTTAAAACCAGAATTTTTAAAGGCCTTTTTAAACTTTAATGAATAGAAATTTATTGAAAGATGAAGAAAAAAAATTTGGGGGCCCTTTTTGATTAAATATTGCTCAGTATTATTATATACTGGACTTATTTTAAAAAAGATCTTTTAACCAAAAACCGGCGGCTGACGTTTTTTAATGCCTCCAGAGGGGGGGGGGGGGCGTAGGGCCACGGGGTCTGTAGCCGCCAACGGGGTTTAAGCTTACGTCTGGGGTAGGGGAAGAGCGATTTATCACTACCGGTGATTTAATCGCCGTTATTGAAAAAAAAGCTGATAAAAATTGACAAAAAAAGCAAATATGTGCGATTAAAAAACAACAATTTTTTAAAACATGCGAAATCGCGACAACTAACAGGCAACACAGGTAATTGCATTAATTTAAAGGCGAAATGCAACGTATTTTTTACTTTTAAATATGAAGTAGAATTACAGTTTTCTATAATATTATATATAGTTATTCCATATGGGGTTTAAAAAAAAAAAGGTGTATTTTTTTAAAGGGTAAGTAATTTTTTTTATTTTTTTTATAAAACAACACTAAGTTTCCTAATCCGCAGCTGGAGTTTTTTAGTTCATAATCAGGAAAAAAGGGGGCAGCGAAGTGAAATTAATATGCCTTAAAAAAAAAATCACTCGGGGCGCTAATAGCTACAAATGATGAAAACACTAGTTTGACCCTAGTGCAAAGGGGGGGATGATAACGCTTTTACATCGCCGTTATTTAAAAATCGTGTTTATTTGTTACAAGAATGACGTTTAAACACGGAGGAATCGACGATTAAGATTTCAAGCGGGCCAGAAATTTTCACCGACGGTGTTATGTTCTTTTTTTGCCCAAAATGGAATGTTAATCAACGCTTTTGATCGAAACGATTAAAACTGCTTAAAAAAAAAGAGGTCTGTGGGGACCTTAAGGGACTTTTAAATGGGAATTTTATTTAATATTCGGGGGTCTTACAAAAAAAAATTTTAAAAATTTTTAAAAATTATATTCCGCAAGAGGAGAAATTATTAAACGGCACTTTAAATATTTCTGTGAGTTACAAAAGACGTCTCATTTGTAATTGGGGGGTTTTTTTGAATCACATTCAAAAAACTTGGAAATCCAGCATCGCAAGTTTTGGGCGTGCAAAAAATTCCATTTAAGGTGGTTTTATGTTGATCTCAGAAAAACATTCAAATTTAAAAATTTTACCAAAACTAATTTGTTTAAGGATTACAGCACTTCAAAATGAGGCTAAAAATTTATTTCGGGTCGGGCTACCGCTAAAATTTTTGATGGATTCATCATTGGGGTTTTGTGTAACATATAGTAACATTTTAAGATAAAATCTAAAGAAACCGATTTGATCCATAAATAGAAATCGATTCTCTGGTTTCGATTCATTTTTTCTAAAAAAAAAAAAAAGTGATTCATACTGGTGTTTCGATTCCTTTCGAGGATCCGGATACGTAAATCGATTCCTTTTTTTTAAAGGGGATGTCCCCCCTCTGAATAATGGAGCGAACAAAATGGAAAATTGGATGCTACCCAAGCTGGACGACAAAAGGGTGTATGGGTGTCGTAACTTGTTATTATTGTAATGTAGTTTAAAAAAAATCAAAATGTTTAAAAAAAATTTCAGGCACAGAATAAATTTTTCATATTCGCCGAGCTGTTAACACTGGAAAAACAACACAAC
>JAHBCN010026388.1:0-10763 GCA_019359885.1 Listronotus oregonensis | reverse complement strand
ACTAAATGATCCTTTTTGACATTAAGTTCATAAGTACACATACAGTCTGTCAAAAAGAATGAGTAGTTGTTTTTAAAAATTCCTTTTAATTTGTTTTTGTTTACAATAAAACAAACAATATCAAGATGTTTTTTAATTATAAAAAATATGTTTTACTTATTTCTGTCCTTTTTTATTATTTTTAAATAAATAAAATGCACTAAAATGTGTATCTCATGTTTAACACTTAATGCCACAATAGACCTATCGGTCGTGGAAGGGTCACTCACACTCACTTTAAACCTACCTACCTAGCTAAAAAAATAAAGTCTCTTTATTCCCTAAAAAATAAAAGCATGCTAAAATATTACAAAAAAAGTTGTAATCCAGTGATAGCCATCTATATTTTTGATGTCAATTAAAGTATATATGCATATTGGTAATTAATCTAACAATAAAAGTTAACTTAATGAAATCAAACGATTGTGAATCAAGAGACCACCTATTTCTTATACTAATAAACTATTTTACCTTATCTTTTTACCTGTAACTCGGAACGATCCGATATTATTTTACTAAGTTCGTATAATCCTTGGCTACACCTGACGCCAGATTTTCATTCACAAGTTCTTCTTTCATGAAGATTGTGCTCTAAAGTAATTGTGGTTCGATGACTCGGCTAGATTTGTTGTTTGATGTGAAGCAAAAAAAAAAAATAATAAAAAAGTATAACGAAGATATGTCAAGTTCAAGAAGAGCATAGCTTTATAATAAGGCAAAAGGATATTTTAAGTACGTTTGTTAGCATAATAACATATATTTGCTAATTTTTCTTTAAAAGTGTTAGACAATGTTATGGTTTCAATAACACTAAAATCTTTCAGTTATCACTTGAAAACGTTGGAGATACATCACTAACCGAAACGTTGTGTATCAATTAACAAATAAAGACAATATATTTGCTAATTATTATTGCCACATACAATGATGAATAATTTAAGATCTATGAACGTTAATTTGATCCTAATTTAAGCCGAAATTGGCATTTTTATAGGTGAACAACTATACTAATAGTAAAATGGTTAAACTATATTGTTTTTTAATTCCTAAATATTATTTTTTGTTTTGATTTATAGCTTTTATTTAAACTATGTAAAGTTTGGGGTAATAAGATGTTCATAGTTTGCTTTCAATCCCTAAAAAAGTATACTAACTATCTGCCACGTCATATACCGTCAATTTTATTCATTATTTAGTACTGTTGCTAGTAACACCCGTATTTTTGACAACCGTGTTAAACTGCTTTAGTTTCCTTCTTTTGTTTTCTATCTTTCTTCGATCTTATAGTCGTCCGATCAATTATCCTTAATAAGAATAATAAGCATGAGTTTTTCTTTTAGTAAGGCATATTTCCTTGATTTTTTTTAATTTATAATGTTAAGTTAAATTTTTTATATATTATTATGTTATTTTTAGATAAATTGTACAATAGTATTACCTTAAAACCTAAATTAAATTAGAGTAGATATTTTCTAATTTAAAAATTGCAGAGAATATTAAATTAGATGGTATAAAGCCTTTTAACTTAAATCTTTAGTAGCGAAGGGATTTAAAAAATATTCATTATTCTCCTATTTTACTTGGGATTTTTTTCATTTGATAAAATAAAAAGAGATACAAAAGGGACTTTTGGTTTTAAACTAATATTGTAAATGAACAAAGAAACTTCTAAATATTTAAAAAAGAAAAGAAATCATCCAAAAAACAAAGAAACTAATGACAACAGTTTTTCACAGATACAGGGTAACCAAAAATTTATGAAAACAAAAATTTGTTTTATAAAAATTTATAAAGATTTTTATATACCTTTGATTTATTTAACTACTTACTGTAATATTTTTTGGACCCTAAGTAAATGAACGGTATGCCATCACTTTTACATTTTATTGCAAAGTGAAAGCTCGTAAAAGAAATCAAAAGCTTTTTGAAATTGAATTTAAACAAACAATGATGATATTACTTCTATATTTAACTGCATACCTAAAATTAAATTCTTAATAAATTGCAAACTTTAAGGTTAAAGTAAAAATAGGATTTGCAAAGAAAATTAATCTATACCTATGAACAGTATGCTACTAAAACACATCATTACATACCTAAGCAAAATTAAGCTTAAATAAAAGTGAGGTTGGTAATACGCAAATTAAAAAGTTAGTAAACCGATCTGGTTTGTAATTACGTTTGCTTGCATGTAATTTGCTTTCTTGTTCAAAAAAATCTATTTTGGAACTTACTACTTAAATTACAATTTTCGCCTCTGAAATTTTCCTGGGAATTTACTTTGTGTTGTTCCGGTTACATGTTTTTTTACTATGCTTTAGAATATTTTTTTCTTTTCCTTTGCAGTTGAACTACCCAACCATTTTGACTCGGTGTAAATAGAAGGCACCCAGAAATGCTTACTTGAGTATTTTATTGTTGCGGCATTTTCTTACTTTATGGACAACACTGAGATGAGAAGTCCAAAATAAAAAGAAAACATAAAAAGATAAAATGATAAAATAAAAATCATGGTTTCATTTGATACATCTATTTGCTATAAAACATTTTGAATTTGACTGATTACACCAGTTAAAGTTAGAATCAAGATAAGTCATAAACTGAGGTTAGTTATTATATATTAGAGTTTTGTTAGGTAAAAGTATTACCAGTAAATATATTTTAAAAATCTCCTTTACAATCTCTTCATCAATATGGCTAATATTATTAAGAAAATGTTGTAAATGTTTACTTGCTAATTGGTGTAAATTTGGCTTCTATTTAAATTTGTACATAGTTCTACATCTTTGTAAGTTGAGACTATGCAAAATGTTTTAATATAATTTTCAAAAACAATTAAAATTTTGAAAAAAATTTCCGGCCAAAACTTTGTAATATGAAAAAAACCCAAAAAAAATACGGAAAATACCATTCACACGACCAGGGCTGTCTTTTACCTGTTAGGTGCACTTTAGAGTAATGGGGTACACGTCTATATGATGACAAAGGACTATTTTTATAATATACGATTCGATTCTTACGATTTTATTTGAAAAAACATAAATGATCTACTATTATCTGTAATATCGGTAATCCGTTGATGATTTGACTCGAACTAAGGGGCCCTATGAATCGTGAGGCCCTCGGCATTTGCCCTGAGTCCCAGTGGGAAAGACGGGTCTGTACACAACTTTTATAATCAAGTATCAGTTTAGGGTTGCGTTTGCCTGACTTATTTTAGCCGTAATGTGGAAAAGATATTTTGTGTGCTTAGTTGAGCTTTAGCAATAAAAATAAAGGTACTTACAAAACAAAATAATAAATAATTATATATTTAAGCGACTAAAATAAAATAAGCCTAGTATATTTGTCGTGGTTGCTTGGATTCTCAAAGGTTTTTTGAACTGCAACTATGTCTATTAAACAACAGAGGGTATCCTTAAATTTCGTGCTTTATGTATATTTTTTGTAATAAAAAAAATTACTACCAAGTAAAGCTACTAAAATATCAAAAATTTACTTACTAAAAATGAATAAAACAAATTATAAAATAATTTATTTCTTATAAAGTTATTTTACGTTTTTATTTACAAAAATTAAATTGAAAATAAATAAATTGTAGTAACATATAATTTCTAAAAATTAATTTAAATGTATTTATAATCTAAACATTTGTCATAAAAGAAAATAATAAATAGTTTTTATTTTTGTACATTTCATCAGCTTGATAGCAAAATAACTCGGTAAAAGGGCATTTAAAAAATATTTACACCTTTTACTAAAATAATAATTGTAAGGTAAATATCGTTATATTAAAAAATCTTCTTTGGTTTCTAGACAGATGAGATCGGTTCGGTCCTGCTTCCATGGTATCTTTTTTGATATTAGTAAAAATATTAAGTTAATTTAACATGGGTTTAAATTAAACGAAGTGTAAAAAAATAGTTCTATGTCAAAGAATTGATTTTTTTCATAACTTTTCTCTTGCATTCTTTTTTTTCAGAACCCGAAAGTCCAATAATTTTATTTTCACTCTCTTTTTTATTAGCGAAGTCCTATGTTTTTATTTATGCAGCCCATTGGCCATATTTTAATTTCCAAATTGTTTTGATAAAAAATAGTTTTCATCCGATTGGTAGATCAGCGAAGGTCGCGTCTAATTCGGCTACCGTGCCTTATTAATATATCACATAAAATATCAACATTCATAATTAATAACACATACCTAAGCACTTGTCACTAGATCTTAATTAAAGAAAATTTATTAAAAGTGTAATTACTATCTCAATCAAGTATAAGACGCATCTACATTGTAATAAATAGATATTACTTTCAACTCAAAAAAATATCCACCGGAAATTAAAATGAATTCAAAGCAAATAAAAAATACTGAAGATCTTATAAAACAGCATCTTAAATCCAGTTGGTAGGCAGGCCATTGAATAAATTTGAACTTAATTTTCTCTCATCCAGTTTATTAATAGGTCCACCTAATTATAAAGGTGTGGGAAGATTTTTAGTCGACGATTACCTGTTGGCACATGGGAATAACTTAAGTGTATAGGGGAATACGGGAGGTTTAAAATTTGTTTTTGACAAGAGAGTAAAATATATTAGGTGTGGGTAGTATGACGTGATCGATATTTTTTATTACGAAATTTTTTATTTTTTAGTGTATTTTGAGATTTTATGCACATTTTCGCGTTAATTTTATTTAATATAATCTATGGCAATAGTATACGAATATCTCACTTTTTCTCTAATCGGCTCTAAGAGAAAAAATATAAGTTCTTCTCGGTCCTGTGTTTAATTACTCTTAATAAATTACTTAATAATTTAAATAAAAATTTTATAATAAAATAAGAATACAGGGTGATTCAAAAATTGATCACGAAACTTAAGAAGGTAATTTTACATAACAAAATAATAGTAGAGCCTCATATTTTTTTCAAAATTACATTCGTTTTCGAGTTACAAACCGACAAAGTCAAATTTTTAATTTTTTGTTTTTTAAATTGTTTGCTTACAGAAAAACCGATTGCCTTAATATTTAAAACGTAGACTGAGTCAATTGCGCTTCATCATTCTAGTAACCATTTATATTGATTGTGTGCCGCTAGAGGGCACTTTACCTACATTGAGAATTGTTTTTTTGTTATAATTTTTTAGTTTTGACAGGTATACTACTTTTAAGTATGTTTTCTTAAAGACTGATAAAAGGCCTTTAAAAAAGGTGCTCTTCATTTAACTTGCTAAATCCAACCGTTTAGACGTAAATCGCCCTTAAAAATTAAGTGGTAAATTTATTTTTTTCATTTCATTACCACCAACCAGGTTATTGTAACTCAAAAACAAATGACATTTTAAGAAAAATTATATGAGGCTCTACCATTATTTTGTCATGTAGAATCACCCTCTTAAGTTTCGTGATCGATTTTTAACGACCAATTTAGTTTTTCTTGCATTTATTATGAGTTAGTAGAGTTTTTAATATGAAAACATACATTGTGGTAATTCAGAAAATCTGGATAAATAATTTGCTTTAAAAATCCAACAAACCCATTTAAAAATTAATATTTAGTACTCTCTCGATATATATATATATATATATATATATATATATATATATATATATATATATATATATATATATTATTATATATATATATATATATATATATATATATATATATATATATATATATATATATATATATATATATATTTTATATATATATATATATATATATATATATATATATATATATATATATATATATATATATATATATATATATATTATTGAGAGAGAACTAAATATTTAATTTTTAAATGTTTGTTGGATTTTTAAAGCTTATTATTTATCCAGATTTTCTGAATTACCACAATGTATGTTTTCATATTAAAAACTCTATTAACTCATAATAAATGCAAGAAAAACTAAATTGGGTACGTTGTTCCCAATGTTCCCCTACTTGAGCTAATTATATCAAAACAACTAAAGGAGGCGTATTAACACAGATTGTTTAATGTTACTAAAATAAGCCCAATAAATAACAAATCCCTAATAAAGTTCAGATATTATTTCAAAACATTAGCGACATTTTTTTAATGTAGAAGTTTAGCCTTGTGCTAGCAAATAAAAATGGTACTTAAAAGAAATTATTTGACTTTTCACAAGATTAAAAAATACATGTTTATATATTTATTTAATTTTTTATATTTTTAAATATACTTATGTTTTGTTAGAAAATTCTTGAATTTTACATAATATCATGTCTGATTTTTCTTCTTTGTTTGCTTTTTGATGTTAATAAGATTCGCAATATCACAAATTTAATTTTTCATACAAGTATCATAATACTGCAAAACAATAGTGACATACTTGTCAAAAGTTTTATTTATTTATATCATTTTTAAAGAAACAAAATAAAAATGTACGGGGTTTTTCCTTAAAATTTGACATTCTTTTAGAGGTATTATTTAAAGAAATACAAAAAAGTGGTTTATACAAAAGATTTTAGGTTTTTTTATAAAGATTTTGGATTGACATTTAGAAAAACAACTGATGATCGGAAAATAGAAAAATCGGGAATGGTGTACTTCTTTTTAAGGGAACACTCTGTATTTTATTAAAAGTATGAAATCTTTGCATTTTTCCCTTTGCAAAAATATACAATATATCTATGTTGAAATAAGCAGTTTTCTAGGAATTCGACTTAAATTTTCTTAAATTTTTATTTTATATGCAATGGAGCACCCCTCCTTAGGTCTAGTTAGCCGTGAAAGCCAAACAAAACTTCTCTGTTGGATCCCGCTTGGCCAAGGATATTGACAGATAAAAAAACAAATGAATTTATAATCAACACAAATGCATAGACGTTATTATAGTAGTAGTAGGCCATATTTTTTCTTTAAGTACAAATATTTGTTTTGTTGAGATCGAACGCTGTTAGAATAACGCCGATACGTCACGGTTTTATACGGGTTTGCCATATGAGACGTACGTATGGTATTGTTAGGTCGATCTCTATCTTGTCATCCTTAGGGCAAGCGATCAACTAGAAGAAATCACTGTCTTAAATATTTTGGATTATTTCGGAAATACCTTGTATAGAATTATTTTTTTTACATAAATGCAACAAACTTATAATAAGACTGAAAAATAATCAAAATTATATTTAAATCTTAATCTGACAACAACGGATAACTTTGTTTTTTTTAAAGTAAAATATTGACAAATCCGAATTAAAAGATTATTTTTTTATTTTATTATGCTTTTGTTAGTATATCTTCCTTAAAATTTTCTAGAAAATGGGACCACTTCGGTCCAAGTTCCGGAGTATAGCGAACTGAGCCTATTCAGCCCTATTGATCACTATGAACTTGCAGATCGCCCAAAACAGAAAAAAAGAAAACCTCCAAAAAACCTAAAAAATTAAGAACATTAATCTACGTTTCGGTGGCAAGTCGGCCACCGTTGTCAAGATGAAATTAAAAGAAAAACAAATTATAAATTAAAACTTTTTTTTTAATGTTGGTTTAAAATTTAAGGAAATTCTAAAAGCTTTTTAAAATTTATAACGTTTTGTCATAAATGACATATAAGTTTGTTTGAAGGACAAAAAAAATGATATGGTGTGTTAATTTATTTTAAGTTTATCTGAAATTACTTCAGCAATAAGCCTAGGTTGTTTATTGCTGATGCGACACTTTATTTTTATTTTACAATATAAATGCACTTTTCTTTATTCTACGTTTTTTTGTTTCCTTTGCGATTTGTTCGAAAACGGTTCGACGAAAAAAAAATTGTTTCAGATAAAAGGTGTTTCGTTTTAAAAGTAGATTCTTAAAATTAAAATATAACATATACAGGGTGTGCCATAAATAAGATAATAGATGTAACTTTTATTTTTATAATGGAACACCCTGTATATTTTCCAGTTTTCAAACTCTTCTATTAATTCTACATAAATATTATGTACCATATCCTATATCTATCTTACGCCGTTTCCGTTTATTAAGTGATTTATGTATTTATTGAGATTTGAAATAATACTTAATTACTTCGCCACCTGCTTCGTTACAAGTTGAATTGCCTTGGTATCCAATTTCGATCACTTAGTTTGACAACAATTGTCAAATGATAATCAGACAAAATTATAATTTATTAAGTATGCCGTCTTTATACAATTTTAGTGAATACGTAGACATGTTGCTAGTTTATGGAGAGTGTACCAAAAATGCGAGAAGAGCTACAGCATTGTACAGAGAGCGATTTCCAGAGAGAGCTACCCCATCGCTAAGAACATTTGTGAATGTGGAACGAAAACTTCGAACGGGTGCTTTTCCCAGCCCAAAAGGAGTACCGCAGTTGCGTCCTGTTAGAGTAAAAGATGACATAATCAATGTACTCGCTTTTGTTTCTATCCATTCTAACGCATCAATTGAACTAATTTCCCATCAGTTCAACGCATTTTAGTAGATAACGGTCTTTATCAGTACAAAATTCATCTGGTACATAGTTTGCGTAATACCTACTGATTACGAAAGAAGGATTGAATTCATTGCATGGATATCTGTGAAGATACACGATGATCCGAACTTTTTGACACAAATTCCATAGGCGGACGAATCCCGATTTCATAACAATGGAATCTTAAATCGACATAACAGTCACTATTGGTCTGTACAAAATCCTCACTGGGTACGCGAAACACATTTCCAAGAAATATGGGGAATAAATGTTTGGTGCGGAATTTTCAACGGCCGCGGCCGGATAATTGGTCCGTATTTTTATGAAGGGACATTAAATGGACAAAGGTATTTGAATTTTCTTAAAAATATCCTACCGGAATTCTTAGAAGATATTCCACTGCATGACTATCTAAATCTAAATCTAAAGGTGGCAACAGGATGGAGCCCCGCCCCACAACTCAGCTGAAGTATCATGTTATTTGGACAACAAATACGGAGAGAAATGGATAGGGAATCAGGGTCCAGTCAGGTGGCCAGCTAGGTCACCTGACCTTTCACCTTTAGACTTCTTCCTATGGGGCCATTTAAAACAAATTGTTTATGCGGAAAAGCCAAACAACTTGGAAGAATTAAAAAACAGAATATCCATTGCCTGCCAAGAAATTCCAAGAGAAGTTCTTATAAGCTCCTGTACGACAGAATTTTTGAGAAGATGTCAGTTGTGTCAAATTGAAAGTGGTCATCAATTTAAACATCTTTTATAATTTGTTAGACTATTGTAATTTAATAAACCGTTGTAAATTTATTGTCATTTCAAATCGCAAAAAGTAAATATTTTCCAATAAATCGAAGGACATAGTACATAAGATTAATGTAGAATTAATAGAGGAGTTTGAAAACTAGAAAATATAAGGGGTGTTGCATTACAAAAATAAAAGTTATATCTATTATCTCATTTGTGGCACACCCCGTATATGTTATATTTTAAATTCAAGAATCTACTTTTAAAACTAAACACTTTTTATCTGAAACATTTTTTTTAAGCAACTGTTTTCGAACAAACCGCTGGGTAAATAGGTCTGGGTGACCCTGTATAAAATTTATTACATTTACAAGGGATCTTATAAATAATATTTTTGTGTTTTCGTTTATATTGTATGGTTTTGTTTTTGTTACTTAAGATCTAATAGTTTTTTGTGCTTTAAAGATAGTATAAATAAAAAAATGTATTACCTATTCGTTCAATTTGATAAGCCAAAAATATATGATATAAATAAATTTGTAATAGGTCTATTTTAATTTTGTCTTAAATTTGATGGTTTAAATTTTAGAAAGCAACTGTTTCTAAAATGAAGAGGATAATTATTCTAAACGAAAATATCCTTTAAAAAAAATCCTTTTCATTTTTTTTGCTTTGATCAGGACAAATTAATTTAATTCCTTTAAAAAGTCTTTTTTTAACTCCTTTTTTACCATTAGTGGGTATTTAGAGTTTAAATTTAAGTAGATAAGTAGTTATGGCGAGTAATCCTAGCAAAAACATACTAAAAGTATAGAATATATTTACAATTATTTTTTATATTAACTTATACAAAGTTTAATGTTTCTTACGTAAACCCAACAGATATCTAGTCATTTAATAAAGTTTGGAAATTTAAATATTTTTAAAACTAAACACAAATAAAAGACACCCGATTAAAGCAAATTACCGGAAAATATGGGTTCTTACGGTATAATAAAGAAGTAAAATTAAATTTTTAATATAAAACTGTAGCTTTTTGTTAAGCCATAAAATGGTACTTAAAAATAATTGTGGGAACAGGGTTTCTTAAAGGTCGATAAACAAAAAATATGGCTCTATTAAGAGTACTTATAAAAATTTTAGTCATAAAATATATTGACCGAGATTACTTTGAATATAGGTTAACCTATAGCCAGACTTTTTAATGAGACAATAAAAGTTTTATTTGGTACAAAGGTGCTGTGTAGCCATTAATTGATTATTTTAAAAAAAGTTCGAGGTTTTGTTCTAATATTTTTTCGGGTAGTTATCAATACTTACTACTTAGTAAGGTATAATTTTTACTATCCATTTAAAGTATTACCATTTATTTTTAAATTTTTAAAGTGGTTCCCACATACGGGATGATTTTGGATCTAATAAACCGATTTCAGAAAATGGAAAATATCAATTGACACGTAGGTATGTATTATTATTGGAATTACAAAATATTTAAATATAATAATCTATAAGGGATTTCAAACAA
>JAHBCN010026387.1:0-10614 GCA_019359885.1 Listronotus oregonensis | reverse complement strand
TTCAAATTCTCAATTAATCACCCTTACAATATTCATAATTATTTTTTTTAAAGTTCGACAATTTTAAGCGCATTATAATTTGAAAGTGAAAGTTAAAGTATATTATAGCAGCACGTCTAAAAAATGTCTATTGTGATTTTTGAATCTGAATAAATAAATCGAACTTACCTTATAGAGTCACTTGGAAGCGAAAAAAAAGTTATTTCTTTATTATTAGATGTACAGCATCTACATATGCACTTATAACCTGTCATGTTATAAAAGTCGAAAATAATAAATATATTAAAACTGATTTTTTACGCCGCACTAGCCTCGTTTCACAGTAACTAGTAAACTAAACAGTTCAACGCACGCGAAAACGCTCCCGTACTAAATAATCCGCCGTTGAGCGGACCATTATAGTGGGGGACGCTGACCGTGCCGCCACGCTATGTTTCGTATCTGGTCTTTTTAATCTGGGCCTATGTTTCCAAAAATTATTTTGGTGAACGTGTTCTGCACTCGTTCTATTCGATCAATATGTACATTATATGAGGGAGACCATATCACAGAGTTATACTCCAATATACTACGTACCAATGTAAAATAAAGGACTTTAATCGCTTGAATATCTGAGACAAAGGTACAATTACGTCTTATGAAGCCTAACATGCGACAAGTTTTAATAACAATATTGTCAATATGTTTATTAAAAGTTACTTCCGTATCAAATAGTACTCCCAAATCGTTAAAAGTTTTGACTGTTTCTAGTACCGTATTTTCTATCGAATAATCTTACATTTATGAGTGTTTAAAAAGTTACTTTTACACCACAGAACAAGATTCACTAAGTCTTTTTGCATAAGCAAGCAGTCTTCCATCGTTTCTACTACTGTGTAAAATTTAAGATCGTCCGCATATAGTAAACATTTGCACTTCTTGAACGTTAATACAACATCATTAATAAAAATTAAAAATAAAACTGGTCCTAAATGAGAACCTTGTGGCACACCCGACGTGATTCTGATTTGGCTTGATACTGCACCACCCAATTTAACCCGCTGGAGACGGTTGCTTAAATAGGAGGAAATCCATAACAAGTACGGCCCATGAACTCCAAAGGCCTCAAGTTTCTTCAGTAAAATACCGTGACACACACTATCAAAAGCCTTTTTCTAAGTTTGTATAAATTACGTCCACCTGAGAACCTTTTTCGATGTTGTTGATGAGGTAGTCCTGAAAGACAGCAAGATTTGTAGCCGTCGATCGCCACTTATAAAAACCATGTTGCTCAATGGCTTAGATGCCTCAAAGTTGCAAATAACTCATCAGTTATGATCGCTTCAAAGATCTTTGGCATTATAGATAGCAAAGTTATGCCACGATAGTTCCTGACGTTACAACGATCCCCAGACTTGAAAATGGGAAATAAAGTTGCCTCTTTCCATATTTGAGGAAAAAAGGCACTATCAAAAGATCTCTGAAAAATAATCCTCATAGGCTCAACAAGTACATGCCCACAATTCTTAATAAATACTGGTGGAATACCATCAGGTCCTGCGCCCTATTTTTATCCAAACTATCTACTTTACTAAAATTTCCTCAACCGTGAATGTGTGGTGGGAAAGAATTATATTGTTGTGTTCTTCATAGTTACTAAATACCATATCTGGATGTTCTCTAAAACAGGATCTAAAGTGAGTAGCAAAAGCTTCAGCTATCTGGATTGGATCTTCCATGCTTTGACCATCAAGACACATTACTAAAGGAAGGCCATTATCAGTACGAAGCGCCTTAATATAAGACCAAAAATAATTAATATTTGTGGGAATAAGTTGCTCGGTATTACTGACAAAAAGAAGATAACAAAGTTCCATTAGTTCCTTAGTTTCCCTTCTAACCCTAGAGTAGCTGTCATAGTCAGACTGAGGCCGGACCACCTATACTTTCAAGTTAATTAATTTTTTTAGATCTTCACTATACCAACTGGGATATTTGTCTTCCTTAATTGTTGTTTTTGGAACATGATGCTCAATAACCTTAAACAAAGTGCAATAAAGCTTTTCAAGTGTTCTATCCAGATCCACATTCTCATTAAGAAAACTCCAGTCACATTCCATCAGAGCATTGTTAATAGCTTCATAGTTTGCTTTATGGAAAATATAAATGGTTATGCTTGTTTTGTAATCCTTTATTAAAAAACTATCAGGAGAAAATTTCAGTTCCAAAGGAGGGTGAAATGCATCCACAGAACTTATGGGGCTGGAAGATTCACAAACTGTGAGTCTATTAAATTCATCAGAAAAAATCAAAGATTCAGTTTAAGCAATTTCTTACATGTTTAACCTGTTGCAATTCAAGGTAATAAATATTACTAAGCAAAACCTCAGCCACATCGCTACCAAAACCACTCGGAATAAGATGATCCTCCTTTATAACCCACTGCACATCTGAAAGATTAAAATCTCCAAACACCATTAACTTTGCCTTCGTGTTGTTACGTCTAATATTTTCCATAGTATCCATTACATCCTGATACACAATCGGACGTGAATTAGGAGGAATATACATTACACCAAGAATAATTACTTCACCACCAAGCACAATTCGTATCCAAAGATCTTCAAACTGAGGGTCATCACTGCCACGCATAACAGAGGGAGACAGTTGAGACCGTGCCGCAATTAGCACACCACCGCCTCTAGTGCAATCCAGAGCCTCATAATCTCTGTCTTTACGAAAGACAATATATTTCTTGTCGAACAATTCTGAGCTCATTATATCTCTTATCTTAGTACTTTAAAAAGCCTAGATTTTTAAATAAAATTTGGCACTTATTTTATATAACTGTTTTTGCTTTCATTGCTTGTAACTTGTCAGAAACTTGCTACTTTATAATTTACTTAGGTTTTGAAGTTAAACATAATAACAGTGGAAATGGGTCTTTATGCCAGAGGCATTAGGATTTAGGTTGCCAAACTAATAGATTGGGGCCTGGTTATGACTTTATGGAAATTAGTTTGCCCCTTAAACATTAAGTTTCATTAAAAGTAAATTCGTTTAAGTCTTATTACTTATACCGGGTGTTGCTCCGCCGAGCGGGACATAGGGAATCCCATGTAAATTTTGAAGTAGTCAAATATTGGCTTCCCTAATTATTATTTAAGAAAAAATGCTATTAGGATTTATTGAAGAGCACAATAAGTTCCACCCAAATGAAAATTTGAGCATTTTTCAACCAACCAGTAAAGAGTAAACTGATTAAATACTTCTGCAACGTAGTATCTCATTATGCACCCTGTACTCTAGAAATCAATAATAAAAACACCATATCGATTTATCAGTGACAATTTAGATCATTAATTTATAATGTCATTGCCAAAACTAAACAATTTTATACGGGAATTTCAAAAAGAATCCTCGCATTTCATTTTAGTTTACAGCTAATTCCAACACATGCACTCACAGTTACGCAAGACAATAAAACAAATTTGTCTACATTTAGAAATTAATTTATGACGAAAATATCAGGATTTAATCAAATGCTGAAATATTCCTCCATTAACTGCCAGACAATAACCCAAACTATTATAAAACTCATTTCTTACGTTGGCTAATTGGTACATCGATATTCTGGCACATTCAGCGGAAATAGCATTCCTTAGCTTGTCTAAATTTTCATATTTTTTATTGGTATAAAGCTTAGTTTTTAAATGTCCCCATAGAAAAAAATCGTTTGGCGAAAGATCCGAAGACCTGGCTGGCCAAGATATTGCGTGGTTCGGGCCTATGATGTCTTATTAAATGCGTTGTTCAAGTATTCGCGCACAGCTCTGGTACTGTGTGCTGGGCAGCCATCCATTTGGTACCAAATCTCTTGATTTTCATGAGCAAGGTTGTTCAAAGCAGGCAAAATTTGTTCCTCTAAAAGTTCCAGAAAGTACTCCGCATTCAAATTTCGGTCAAGGAAATATGGTCCAAGGATATGGTGGCCGAAAATTTCCGCCAAAACATTAATTTTTTGTGGATATTGAGTCCTTGTCTTAACAAATCGATTTTGGTTTTCGTTACTCCAGTACCGGCAATTTTGAATGTTGGGTTCGTTGTTCAATGTAAAAGTGCATTCGTCAGTAATGCAAATATTTTGTAAAAAACCTGTCAGTGTTTCTCCTCTCCATCATCTCAAAACAAAATTCCTGTCGTCGTATTTCGTCTCCGTCTCTTAATTCTTGGTGTCTTTCGTACTTGTAAGCGTGGTATTTACATCTTTTAAAATTCGAGATATTGTGGTGTGGTCTTGTACAGCAATGTCCTCCAGTTGTCTCGTGCTAATGTTTCCTTCGGCCTTCTCTACACAAATTATCACGTCTAAATCCCTCTCGTTTTGTACAATTTGTCTCTGATTTTGACGTCGATTTTCTTCACACTTGCAATTATTGATTACTGTGCCTGTAGTTTCAAATTTTTTTATCGTCCGTTCTATTGTAGATTTACTTGGTATTGGCCTATTGGGAAAATAGACTGCAAACATGTCCGCTACTCTTCGATAACTATTTCCCTGATAAAACCATTTTATAATAGTGATTTTTTGATTTGAGTAGTTCAATATTTAAAAATGATGTGACATTGATCTGACAACTTGAGAGTAAGAGGTTAAAAAATTTTTTTCTGGTATTTTATTATAAACTTCTAATAATACAGGGCGCGTAAGAAGATGGAGATCGTAACATTTTAGCATTTATCTCTTAGCTGGGGAGAAGAGCTGAAATTTGTACACTGGGTACAACTTTTCGTGCTCTTTAAAAAATCCTAATAATATTTTCTTCTAATATAATTAGGGGAGCCAATATTGGACCACTTCAAAATTTACATGGGATTCCCTATGTCCCGCTCGACGGAGCAACACCCGGTATAGCTCTAGAAGTAAAACTTGTTGAAATATAATATACAGAGTGTTTAAGATAAAAAGGGTCAGTGTAGGCATCTTGGAAATGGTGAGAGATACGAAGACGGGTAAATGGAAAAAAGTTGCTGTTTTATGTGACTATTAACGCGCCATTTAATTTTTTTTTAATTCGGAGTATTTTTGGAGATATCAGAGAAATTTTGGAAACTAGTTTTTTTCTTGGCTTTATGTTTAAATGGATTTTAAAATTACTTGCACATTTATATTGCTACTTTTTCTAAGTTATTTGATAGTGCTTTCAGATTTCACATTCGACGTTTCTTTACCTGGCCACCTCAATCAGCATTAATTTAAATAAGCAGTGCTCCTTATTTTGATTTTAACGATGTTTAACAAGACATTCTCTAAAAGCTTGTAACCCCATTTATTTCCAAAAAAATTAATTTTAAATGCATAGTGGGCCTTGATTTCATTGCATCTACCCATCATTATTTTGAAAAATTCTTATCTGCGGTTTGAATTATCTTCATTAAATTCCTAAACTAAAAGTATTTTTTATGGATGCCATTAATTTGTTCTTGTGTAAATATTTTAAAACAGAAGATTTACATAGTGACTAGGCAGCTACTTGTCGGGTGGCTTTTTAAGGATTTTGTTGTCTTGGAAGGGGAAGATAGTTGGTTTTGTAATATATAAGAGGCTTTTTCTGGAGATGACTTTCATCACACAGGAACCTAATCTCATAAACAAAAAAACAGACATTAATAACTTAAGCGAAATTTATTCCTATTTATTGTCTTTGGACAAACCTCTTACATATAACCATAATCAAAACAATACAAATTCAGATTAACACTAAATTGTACTACACTATCTTTTCAATAAAGGTCCGGTTAACCATATCTGTAATTACTACTCCTAACCTTAGATTCTAATTTTAAACTGTCAAATTTCACCTGTCGGGTCAATGACAGCATGACCTAATGGCCTACTTTTAAAATTGTATTTTAAATCTGTTGTTTGTCTATTCATCTTATATTTATTTTCCTAAAAGGCGCAAAGTTTTTCCGCACGCGACCGCCATGCCCCACGGGCAAGCGTCAAGTGCGGAAAAGTCACTTTCGCAAGTTGGAACAAAATTTTCCTACGAGCGTCAGATAATACCAATATTAAACAATGATTATTTTTTAAATTATGTTTAATCTGAAAGAACTACTACAACATATTTATAAATGGAAATTATTTGTTGATAACATTTACAAAAAAAGAACAGTTATTAGCATATTGTAAATTAATTGCAGAACCTGTAATTTCATTTGGGGTGGCGGAAGCGCTTATTGTACGGCTTGATGCATATCCTTTTTTTTTGGATTTATCAATGTAGCTCTCAGCTACAGCCGGTAATTCCTTCTCCAAATTCGCTAACATAGTCGCAGAGGATCGACGAAAACTATGTCCATGTATTTGTGGATTTTTTAATTTTGGTATGCCAATTTCTGAAGTCATTTTACCTATTGAATTTATTCCCACACATTGCGTACCACATGCCCCTTGTTTATCTGGACAAAAAAACGTCTTGTGGGTATGTGGTTTTCGCAAATTTGCATATTTACGGTACAATTGCAGATAAAGTCTGTTATTTGTTTCATCGGACACTACAAAGATTCTGAAAGTGTTATTTTTACCTCAGGAATTTTACCACTATCAAATTTTCATTATCCTGTTGTTATCAATCATTATTTTTTGTAAGTTCATCTCCTACAAGCACCGGTAATCCAAAAATTGTAGCAACTTTTATTAGAAGGTAAATATTATCAGGTGCTTCTTTCATGAATCTTGAAACTTCTTCTTTGCTGAAAGGTTTTTTTGGCCGGTATCCCAGTTTTTGTTTAATAGTGATGTTAGCTTAACTTAACTGCTTGAACTTAAATCAAGGTTCCTTTTCACTTTGAGGACACATTTTAACATGAGTCCTCCATAAAGTATTAGGTTTATATGTTTTTGGCAAACCGCAAAATAGGCCAAGAACACTCCTTCCAATACTTTTTGTCCCCTTTGGAGCACCAGTTTTCGAAATGACTATATTGATTTCATATTTTTCACGAGATTTTGCTGGTAATAAATTCAAACTTACGGTATTTGCTGCATCCAGGTAGAATCTGGTAGCCCTCATCAATACTCATTTTAAATAATTATTTTTGTCGCATTTTTATTTAATTAAAAAAAGATACTATGACGCCTTTTCATTAAAAATTTGTTTGTTTGTTTTTGTGCAATTGCTTGTTCATATAAACGAAGAAAAATCTGAATGTTTAAAATCACCAAGATTACATATTGTTGCTTGACTTGTCATAATCATTTTTTTTATTATTTACAGGGTAATTAAAAAAAAAAAATTTTTTTAGTTGAAATATTGAAAATTCAAGTAACAAACAAAAAAGAAAATAAACAAAACCAGAACCGATATTGCATGAAATAGCCCACAAACAAAAACAAAATATCTTGCTTAGGTTTTAGAGTATTTTACTTTTTCCCCGGCAGAAAAGTTCCCACCCTTCCGCCCCAAGGGTGCGGAAAAGTGGATTTTCCACACCCGTGAAAAAAGTTTTTTGTATTTAAACTGTGTTTTGAATTGATCTGTTTTTCAGTGGCGTAAGGGGGGGGGCGGGGGGCACTTCCCCCCCTTTTAGAAGCGCCCCTCCCCAAACAAACTTACCGATATAAAACAGGTATTATTTACAACATAATATGCGTGCTTTAAACATTTTTTACTTGCTGGGAATTTTAGAAGTCATATCTTAAAATAATAATTTCCACACTTTTTGTTAATAATTTTTTGTTAATTAGCGGAGCGGTTATTCTCTTCAAAAGCATTTCCCAAAAACCGCTGAGCCGGCCGTTTGTGGCGGCATTTTTTTTTGGTCGGATTGGATATATTCCAGAATTGTTTAATTTTTTTTTAAATCGGCAGATTTCAAACGTAGTTATTTATTTCTTACTCATATTCCCTCTTTGGGTGTTATTTAGTCGTTTTTGTCGAAAAACGAAATAAAAAAAAAAACAAAAAAAAAGTCAGGTGCTCGTTAAGGAAATCGGAAAAAAAAATATGGGCAACACACACTAAAAATTACAAGATTATTTTTCTTTCCCTAAAGTTTTAAATTAATTTGTTTGTTTATTGTTGGGTTTTTTTTTTAAAAATAAAGCGTTTAAATTGCCCCCTTGGGGTTACCCCATGCTTTTTTTTTAAATTAAATTATTTTCATGTTTCATTTGTTAATTTTATATTTAAACACCATCATAATTTCAACCTCAACCAAGTTTAAATATTTTCTAATACCTTACATGTAGATAATTAACAAGTAATATTTTTTTTTAGTAACCCGATGATGGAAATAAATTTTCCAAAAAAGCGGAACAAACTTAAAGTATTCTTCATTCATTTGTGTCCCAATAAATTTACTAGTTTGATTCTAACCATAGAATGATACCCTTCTGTATACATATATATATATATATATATATATATATATATATATATATATATATATATATATATATATATATATATATATATATATATATATATATATATATATATATATATATATATATATATTTATATATATATATATATATATATATATATATATATATTTTAATATATATATAAAAATATAAAATAAAATAAAAATAATAATAATATATATATATATATATATATATATAATAATATATATATATAATATATTAATAATATATATATATATATATATATATATGTATACGGGAAAATAATTAAGAATACAAACTGAAATTTATTAGGGATGCGCAAATGAATGAAGTCTCTTTTAAGTTTGTTCCAAGCTTTTGGAAATTTTATTTCCATCATCAGGTTCAAAAACAATATTACTTGTTTTATTACATTAGGTATTAAAATATTACTTACAACTTTGGTTGAGGTTAATTATGATGGTGTTTAAATAAAAATTAACAAAATGAAACAGAAAAAATTTAAAAATAAACCCAAAGCGTGGCTAGTCAACCTTGCAGAACGGGGAAATTGGGGGCTTTTTTATTTCTTAAAAATTTTTTTAAAAAAAAACACACAACAATAAACAAACAAATCTATTTTAAAACTTTAGGAGAAAGAAAAATAATTTGTATTTTACGTTTTGCGCTAACATCATTTTTTTCCGATATTCCTTCCGGCGAGCACCTGACTTTTTTGTTTTTATCCATTTTTTATTTAACAAACCCCGCATAATAAACCAAAAAACCCACAAAAAGGAGAATATGGTACCGAAAAAAATAACCGTTTAAATCTGCCGATTTGATTTAAAAAAAAATAAAAATTCTGGAAATATCCAATACCGGAAAAGAAATGCCGCCCAAACGGCGCCGCTCAGCGCTTTTTCCCGGTTGTGCTTTTGAAAAACTCCTCCGCTGAATGTGGAACAGAAAATATTAACAAAAAGTGTGGAAATTATTATTTTTAGATATTTAAAAATTAACCCTTGTTTAAAAAATATTATGGTAAATTGTTTTTTGGAATTTTTGGGGGGCTTTAGGGGGGAAATCGCCCCCCGCCCTACCCACTGAACCAAAGGCAGTCAATTCAAAAACAAGTTTAAATACAAAAAACTTTTTTCCTAATTGGAAAGTCCCCCCACCACTTGAAAAAAGTCATTTTCCACGGCGTGGAAAAGGTTTTCTGCACGCCGTGCAAAATAAAACTACTCTAAAATCTTACAGGTAAGCAAAAGATATATTTATGTATTTTAGTAATTTGAACTGCCTATACGAAGCCTTGCAATTTTATTTTTTTCTTTTTTTTGTTACCGTAATTTTCAATATTTCAACTAAAAACACAATTTTTTTTTTTTTAAATTTCCCTGTATAATAATAATAAATGATTATGACAAGTCAAGCAACAATATTATCTTGGTGATTTTAACACATGTCGAATTTTTTCTTCGTTTCCATATGAACAAGCAATTGCACAAATAATTTCAAACAAACAAGCTTTTTAATGAAAAGGCGTCATATTATCTTTTTTTAATTAAATAAAAATGCGACAAAAATAAATTAAAATGATAGTTCCGATGGACTACCGATTATCCTGGATGCAGCAAAATATAATTTGAATTTATTACCAGCAAAATCCGTAAAAATATGAGTCAATATGTCATTTCGAAAACTTAAAGGGCAAAAAGTATTGGGAGGAGTGTTCTTTTATTTTGCGGTTTAAAAAATAACCTAATATTTTTTGGAGTAATACTCTATGTTAAAATGTGTCCTCAAATGAAAAGAACCTTGATTTAAGTTCAAGCTAGTTAAGTTAAGTAACTCCATAAACAAACTGGGATACCGGCCAAAAAAATCAAAAACTTTTCAGCAAAAGAAGAAGTTTCAAGATTCATGAAAAAACCCCGATTTTAACTTTTAAAAAAAAGTTTCTTAAAATTTTTAAAAAAAAAAAAGCCCCGGTTTTTTAAAAAGAAATTTGAAACCAAACCCCCCAAAAATTTTTTGGAAAAAAAAAGAAAATTTAAAAGTGTGGGGAAAAATTCTGGGGAAAAATTCCCCTTTTCAAAAAAAACCCCCTTTTTTTGTTGAAATTTTAAAAAATTACCGGCTTACGGAATTTAAAACCCAAAAAAAAAAAATTTTCCAAAAACCCCTTTTAAACCCCCCCCAAAGTTCGGCTCAAAAACAAATGTAATAAT
>JAHBCN010026386.1:0-10629 GCA_019359885.1 Listronotus oregonensis | reverse complement strand
TCATATAAGTTTTATAAATAAAAACTTTAAAAAAATTTATATTAGGTAGAGGTTTAAAAAAAAAAAATAAGAGAAGAAACACAGGTTTCATGTTTAAATTTTGGGGGGCACAGTATTTTAAGCAAAAATTGCCGCAATTAAATATTGCCAAAAAGGATCAGATAAAAGGCAGTACAAGGACAAAAAACATTCATTCAGCTAGGGGGGCCAAAAAAAACAAATTATTTTTTTTAAAACCCTTCTTAAAAAAATTTTGGGCCCAAGAAAATCACAACCCTGATCCCAAGCCTTAAGGTCATCCGGGAAAAAAAGGGAGACGGGTGAACTAGAGCCAGTCGGTGTTTTTTTTGATAGTATTTTTTTTTTTTTTAGAACATTTATTTAAAACTAAATAACCCAGCTTTCAAAAAAACACCAAGCCAACGGCAGGTGAAACGGTTCTTTAAAATTTTTTTTTTCGCCGTTTTTTACATTATATAGCTAAACTAAAAAAAAGGCTCAGGAATTTTTTCCCCCCGACATTCAATGTTAAGGACACGAAAAATGTGTTTGGAAAAAAAAAAACCGTATGGGTTCTTTTTTTGGAAAAAAAAAAACCTTAGCACATACCGTGTCTAAATGAAAAAAAATTTTGAGGTTTGAAGGTTTGGCAAAAAAAGCCAAAATCTACAAGGTACATAAAAGGGGGAAGGACGTGACCTGCTTATAAAAAAAATTTTGAAGGTGACCAAAAAATTGCATCCTTAACAGTATGAAGGAAGCACAATGAAAAAAAAAAATTAAGAAAATTAAATTAAATCAACCTTTTGCATCCAAACTTTTTTTTCTTTTTTAAATATAAAAAAAAATTTTTTTTCCCTTTTAAAAAACCAGTGTTTTTTAAAATAAAAACCTAAACTTTTTTAAAAAAAAAGTCTAGTATAAATAAACCAAAATTATTTAATAAAAAAGGGGATTACCGAAAAATTAATAAACCAACAAAATTTTTTTAAAGAAAATTGAAATTTTAAATTTTTAAATTTTGGGGGGAAGGTTTTGCCCCAAAAGGGGGAAAAACCCCCTTTTTACGAATGTTTACTTTAAAATTTAAAAAGCTTTTTTTTTGGGGGAAGATTATTTTTTTATTAAGTTAATTACTTTCAATTATTCTACATCTGACAAAAACCCTTTTTTTTTAAAAAAATTTTAAGTCTGTATCTTTTCAAATTTATGCCCCCCCTTTTTAAAGGTTCAAAAATTTTCCCCCTTTTTGTTGTTAAACAGTTTGCCCTAATCCTATTTTTAAAAAAAAATAAAACGTAATTTAATACCTATCTGCCAAAACCCCCAAAAAATATTTGCAAAAACCAACAATTTTTAAAAAAAAAAGGGGCTGCTTCCAACTAGGACAATTTCCATTGATTCTCTGTACAAGTTGGGTTTCCCAAATTTTAAAAAAATTAAAACTTTTGAAAATCAGGAGTAAAAAATTTTTTTTTTTTTAAAGTACTTTTTAATTTTTTAAATTTTTTAGTTCTTTTTTAAATTAAAAAGGGGTTTTCCCCCAAAAAGGTTGCGTGCCCCCGGGGTTTTTTTCCCCTTTATTTTTCGTCAATACTTTTTTTTCAAAAAAACATTTTTTTTAATAGTTTTTTTTTTAAAAAAATAAAAGTATCCCCCAAAAATCATTTATTTGGACCCCCCGATCTACAAAAAGTAGCAGATAGGGTTTAAAAGGGGGAAAAAATTCCCCAAAAAAAAATAAAAGATATAAAAAAAGTCACTTTAATTATTTGTTTTTGCTTGGTTATACAATTTCAAATAAAAAAATTTTTTTTTTGCACAGGATAGGCAATAAATACAAAAATGATACTTTACGTCACAGTAAATACACCTCACACCTTATTTGGGAAATTTTGAAAATCCTATTCCCCTTTTTTTGCTTCTTTATTTGTCGAAGCAAGCACATTTTTGTCTTATTTTTAAATTTTTCCCCGGGCGGCCCCCGGAAACTTGCCCTTTTTCCATCCGGGGAAAAAATTTTAAAATTTTCCCCAAAAAGAACATCTAGGTACTTCGAAATGTTACCAGACGACCGGGGAAAAGATTTCTTTAGGACCTTTTTTTTTCCCCTTTTTGTTAGTACCCTTTTTTTTTCCGCATGCCCCGCTACCTAGTGGTTTAAAAAACAGGGGGCGAAATTCCCCAAAAAATCGAAAACATTTTTACTTTTTTTTTTTGGGGGGGTTTTCATTGGTTCCTGAGAGTAAAAAAAAAGATTATTTTGCGCCTTTTTTTATTGGGGGGCATAAAAAAAAATTTTTAGATCTTAACGAAAAAGAGCCAAAAAAAATTGCACAGTTTATGCAACCTATATCTTTTGTGTTAAATGCTACTGTCATTGCGGCAAAACAGGCAAGTTTCCAGGCAAAAATTTTTTTTTGAAGTTTCCACGCGCAAGCTATTTTAAACAAGCTAGCGAGCGTTAAAATACAGTCAATAAATATTTTTTTTGTAATTAATGTTAACAGATTTTCGACCCTTAAAATTTTAATTTTAAAAATCCGTAGATTAAAAAATAAAAAAACCAACCAATTTTTTCAGATTTTTTTTTAAAAAATAATTATTAAACAAGGGCATTTTTTTTATTTTTTTTAAATTTAAAAAAAAAATACGGGCTATATCATTTTTCTCAAAAAATTAAAAAAAAACCCCCAAAAATTTTTAAAAACCTGACCCGGGCCCTTTTTTTCTGGAAAAAAAACCAAAAAGCTTTTAAAAACCCCTTTTTTTAAAAATTTCCCCCCTCCGTTTTTTTCAATATTAAGGGCTGATTTTTTAATAATCGTTCCAAAAAAAAAAAATTTCCCCCTTTTATTTAATTTTAAAAACCCTATTGGGGGCCCTTTTTTAAAATGCCGTGAATTTTGGGAAAAGGATTTAAATTTTTTAAAAAAAAAAGTTGAGATTGCTACAAATTTCCTTTTCATTTTCATAAAGTTTAAAATTTTTTAAAAAGTTTTTTAATTTCTTTCCCCTTTTCCACGGTCAAAAACCCTTTTGGGCCTTTTGGGCGCGAATTTTGCTCGACGCGCTAGGTTCAAAGCATTTTTAACAATGTTTTTTTAAACTTGTATAAAAAAAGTGAGATAAAAAATTTTTTTTTTATAATTCAATTTTTTAAAAAAATTTTTTTAAAATTTTTTTAAAGGACCATTTGCCCAATATTCACGGCACTTGCAAAAAGGGCCCCAATTTTTTTAAGGGGTTTTTAAAAAAAACTTTTAAATTTAATTTTTTTAATAAATTTTATTATTCAAAAAAAAAACGTTTAATATAGGGGAATTTTTGTTTAAGAAAAAAAACCTTTTAAAAAAATTTTTGATTTTTTTTTTGGTAATCAAAAAGGGTTTAAAAAAAGTCACAAAAGTCAGATATTGAACAAAATTACATAAAGGTTTTTTTTATTGTTTGACTAAAGGGGGTTTTGGACCGTCTTTACGGTTACCAATCTCTTAAGCCGGGAGACCACCGAAAGAAAAATAGAAAAAACTTTTTTTTATTTATATGAACTATGTTTTTAAAACCCACTGTTTCGCCGGGGGGGAAAAAAATTTTTTTACCTTAAAAAAAACGTGAAAAATCGTTTTTTTTTTTTTAAATAACTCGAAAACTATTGATTTTGGGGAAAAAAAATAAAAATCAAAAAAAGGGTTAAAAAAACCTTTTTTATAAATTATTTTGATTTTTTGTTTTTTAATATTAAGTTTTAAAAATTTAAAAAAAAAACGCAAAAAATCTAAAAAAATAAAAAAGTTACAAAAAAATTTTTAAAAAAAAAATATGTTTTTAAAAGTTTATGAAAAGGTTTTTCACTTTTTTAAAAAAATTTTAAAAAAAGATATGCAAAAAATGATTTTGGTTTAAAATTTTGCTAAAAACAATGTTTTTTTAAATAATTTACCAACCCATCCATCTAAAAATTATTAAAAAAAGTTTTTAAAAAAACAAATAATCAGTGTGCCTCGAAGCAAGGGGGGAAAATTTATTTTTTTTAAAATTTTTTTTTCCAAAAACCCGACCCTTGGATCTACTTAAAACCCCTTTAAAAAAAAGTTTTTAAATTTTTTTATTGAAAAATTTAAAAAAAAAATGCCTTCTTTTGGGGTGATAAACATAATTAAATTTTTGATCTCCTGTGGTACTATTTATATCATCGCTTAAATGTTTTTATTATCGATTTTAATAAATTTAAAATTTTAAAAAAGACATTCCTTTGAACGAAAATTTAATTTTTTTTTAAAAAAAAAAAAAAGTTTTTTTTTACTTGAATTAATTTTAAAATTTTAATTTATTTTTTTAAATTAGTAAATAAATAGGAAAATCAATTTTTTTAAAAAAAAGAAAAAAGAAATTTTCTTAATTAAAAAATGTTTTAAAATTTTATGCTAAACAAGTATAAAAAATTTTTAAAATATAATTGAAATTTTTTAAGATCCTTCTGAACAAGAAACCCTTTAAAAAATTAAAAAATTAAAAATTTAAAATTGATAATAAAAAAAAATTTTAAAATTTTAAAAAAGTAGGATGGAAGGTCGAAAAATTTTAAAAAATCCGTTTAAAAAAAAAAGAATTTTTCCCTTTTTAAATTTAAGGGTTTTAAAGGTACTTTTTTGAAAAAAAATTAAATTAAAATCCGTGCCACCAGGTTATCCCCCATTGCCTCGAGGCAATGTGTTTAGTTTGTTTCATTCAATGAAAAAAAATTTTGAACAATTTTTGATGGATGAAGTTGGTATACTTCTTGTCCCAAAAAAAATTTATTAGGAAATTTTTAATCCCAAACGCATTTTTTTGCTTATATCTTTTATTACTTATTTTTTAAAAATGTGTATATAACCTTAATTATAGGGTTTTAAAAAAACATATTTTTTGTTAATTAAATTTTTTTTTGTAACTCCCTTTTGTTTTTTAAAATATTTGGGTTTTTTCTTTAAATTTTAAAATTTCAATTCCTGAGTTGCCAGCAGGGGTTTCCCTTTACTATAGTTCATAGTAATATAAAAAATGTTTTATTAAACCACAATTAACTGTTAAAAAAATTTAATTTACCTCATTAACAATAGTTTTCTCGACATCATCGAAAATCCATTCCGAACATTTAACAATGGGCTCCGATCAAATATCTCTTCGGTACAAGTCCCTTTTAAATTCCATGCGGTTTGATTAATTAAATCTGTTACACGAATCCCCTTTTAAAAAGATAACTTGTTGACCACCTATTTTGGGGGAAAAGCCCAGTTATCCAAATTTTAAAATTTTGGATGTTGAATTTGGAATGTAACATCTAAAGAAAAATATTTTTATTTAGCAAAATATTTTTAACACGTATTATAAGATTAAATTTTTTTTAAAAGAATTTTTCATTAACTTACATACAAAATTTTAATTAATACTTTACCTATAAATAATAGACGCTTATTTAGGTTACCTTCTTTTTTTGTTTAATACGTTATAAATTATTATAAAATTTTTAAAAAATCTCAGTTTTCATTTTTCCAAAATGAAAATTTTCTTTTTTTAAAGAATAGAACACAAAATAAATTCTGGTAGTCTTAAAAAAAAAAATTTTTTTTAAAACTTTTTGTCATGTCAAAACTTTCTACATAAAATAACACAACGTCGTTTAACACGATTCAAAAAAAAATTTTTTTTGAACCGAATGGGTATTTTTAAAAATTTTTTTGGTTTATTTTTTAAAATTTAAAAAAATTAAAATTTTGATTTAAAAAAAAAAAGGTAGTTTTTTTTTTAACTTTTTCTATTTATTTTTTTTTAAAAATTTTTTAATTTTTTTAAAATTTAAAATTTATTAAGTTTATTTGAAAAAAATCGATATTGAATCAAAATATTTTATATACCAAAAAGAATTATTTCTTTTTTGTGGGGGTAATAAATTAATTTTAAATTTGATTTTGTTTAAATTCTTTGAGATCATTTTAACTTTTTTTTAAAAAAATTTTAAAATTTATGTTTTGACGTTTAAATAAAGTGAGGGTGGTTTCTAATTTATTAACCAATAAATTATTAACCCAAATTATAACTAGTTTTTATTATAAGTGGCAATAGCTTTCTATCCCTAAAAAAAACTATTTTGAAATAAATTTAAATGTATTTTCGTTGTTTAGTGATATACACATTTTTTACATATAATTAAAAAGAAATATAAAAAAAAATTCGTTTCCCTTTAAGTCTGGGCCCCCTGCAAAACACATAACTAAGACAAAGCAGCTCCAAAAAGAACTGGGATAAAAACCCAAAGAGATATGTTACGATTTGAAATCTTCCAAGCTCCCCTAGCTCCTCAACATATCATCAAAATCCATTTCGAAGATTCTTCTACCTCTCCTTCCTCTGTGTTCCAAAGGGTTTTTCCCTACAAAAAAAAAGTTATTTTGTAAGACAATTTATTATACTTTATTTTTTCCATGTGCAGATTTTAGATTGGTAAAATAAACTTTTTCTTACAATATTTACCTAATTATTGCAAATGAAGGCAAAATTCTAAATTGTTTTTAAATTAGCTTTGATAAGGTATGAGACGACGAAATCTAGAATTTAAAAAATTTTTTTACATCATTCGTTGAATCCTCTTGTTTTTTATTAAATTGTATTAAAAGTTAAACCCAAGTTGCAGCCAATTCAATTGGCACCACCGAAGAACACAAAGCACCAAGGTTGGAAGAAAAGATAAAATAAATTTTTTTTTAAAAAAATATTTTAAAAATTGGGAAATTAAATTAGCTAGGTATACCTGTTTTAAAAGGGGTAAAATCATCAATTTTTTGATGATTTTTAAAATAAAATATAAAAAAATTTAATCAAAAAATTTTTTTTGTCCTGGCTGTTTGCACCTTTTCCTTAGGTTGAAACACACATAATATACATTAAAATACACTGTAAAAATATTATTTTTAAAATTTATATATATATATATATATATATATATATATATTATAAATAAAAATATTTTAAAATTTTAAATTTTTAAAATATTATAATATAAAAAATTTTATATATATATATATATATATATATATAAGTATGTCCGCAGATGGGTTAGTTGGGGTTTTGATAAACCCAAAAAAATTTAAAGATACAAAAAAAATTATCCCTGAAAAAAAAAATTTTCTACAAAAAAATTATAAAAAAAAATTTTAACATAAAAATTTTAAAAAATGCAAAAACATAAAATCGAACAAAAGAAAACAGTGACTTTTGGCGTTTTAACGTAAAAAAATAAAAAACTTGCTACAAACTTACTTCTAAACCTGGTTCCGAACTTATTAAGGAAAACTTGAATTTAGGAAAATTTTTAAAAAATAAAATTTTTAAAAATTTTTTAATTTTTTAAAAATTTAAAAAATTTTACATGTAAAATAATTAATAAAAATAAATAGACATTGGAAAAAATGTAAAATGTAAAAAAAAATTAATGTAAAATGCGTACTTGCAAAAATGTTGATTTTTGTTTTAATTTTTTGTAAATTCAAATTTTCTTTAGTAACTTTGGAATCAAGATTAGAAATAAATTTAAAGCAAGTTTTTTATTTATCATTTCACATTAAAAGGCCAAAAAACGACTGTTTGCTCTTGTTTGATTTTAGGTTTTTGCATTTTTGAGACGCCCTGTATAATAAAAATCTATTTTCTCATTTTAGTTCATATTTCTTTGACAAGCTGAATTTTTTATCAAGAATGACTTTTTCTCGTATCTTTCAATTTTTGGTTCATTTGTCCTCTTGTTAACCACACCCCCGGACATTATATTTTATTTTATATATATATATATATATAAAAATATAAAAATATATATATATATATATATATATATATATATATATATATATATATATATATATATATAAAAAAAAAAAAAAAAAAAGGGGGTTTTAAAATTTTCCCCCCCCGGGGGGGGGTTTAACATTACAAAAATGGGAAAAAAGATTATATAAACAAGGGTCCGGAATTGCTTCGTTTTTGAGATACAGGGCGTTAAAATTTTTTAAAAAATTTTTTTTGTTTTTTAAAAAAATTTTTTAAAAAAAAATCCTTTTTTAAATTTTTCTTTAAATTTTGGTTTTTTAAAAAGGGGGTATCTTTTAATTTAATTTACATTTAAAATATTTATTCGTTTGGGCCCCCCCCCGGGGGGGTATCTTAGGTCATATTAACGAAAAAAAATATGTCACGCCACTGCGTTTTATTGGGTTTAAAAGGGGTTTTTAGATTGCGCAATTTAAAAAACTAAAAAGAAAATAATGTACAATGCTTAAATAATTTTATTAATTAATAATTCAAATAATAACTAAACGAAATACAAAATTTTAAAAAAAAAAAATTCTACAAACTAAATTTTATTTGTAACAAAAACTAGTGTATTAATTTTTGAATTCAAATGAAATGCTCGAAATGGCTACCCTGAGCTTCGATACATGCTCAAATTCGCTTTCGCATATTTCTTCTCATTTTTGGGGAAATATTCGAGGTGTTTGGCGAGTTTCACAAGCATTGGTTACACGTTGCACTAATGTGGCCTCATTCGCTATGGGAGTGGAATACACCGTTGCTTGGGCCCCCGAGGTAGAAGTCGCACGGATTTAAGTACGGTGAGGGGGGCCAAGGAATGGGCCCCAAATTTCGCCCAACCCAAATTTCCTTGGAACGTAAGGTTTAAATAATCTTTTACATTCCGACTGAAATGAGGGCCCCCGGTCGTGCATAAACCATAAATGACTGCGAACATTAAGAGGGACAGCTTCTAGAAGGATCAGATTTTCCTGTAGAAAATGCAGGTATGTTGTCCATCCAATCTGTTGGGTAAAATAAAGGGACCAAACCGAAAATTTTAAAAACCCGGGCCCCCAAAATTTGAAAAATTTTTTTGTTTTTTTGATGGAAGGGGGGATTCCCATCCGCCCAGAAATGTTCGTTATGGAAGTTGAAAATACCATTTCTGGTAAACGAAGCTTCATCGGTAACAAGGGGCAAACCAAATTAAAAGCCCATTTTCTTCTTTTTTCCGAACCACGGGCAATACTGTAGTCTGGGGAGAAAATCGCTTCAGAGAGACCTTGAACCCTTTGTAAATGGTAAGGATATAGCTGGTACCCCGGAGTATTCGCCATACATTCACATGATTCCTATTCCCCAACTGATTTGCCAGACGCCCCTTTTTCTGATAGCAGGATTTTGTTCCACCGCTTCTAAAACGTTTTCTTCATTTTCCACATTTCGTGCAATTTTGGGGCCCCAAAATCCACAAAATTGCCAGTGGTTTTTTCCCTTTTTTCTCAAACGTATATGGACATTCGAAAAAATATTTATACAAGGTAACTGACGGCCAGGAAATGCATCCTCAAAATTTTTTTTTTTTTTTTGGGGGAAAAAAAACGGGAATTCTTCAAACGAATAATTCACCATATTTTTAAATTTTTAAAGGTAACTTATTAAAAAATAATTAAAACATTTTTAAAGCAAATTACTAAGCACTCTACAATATACTCTTTTTTTCCCAAAATTTGACATATGACAACCATTTACAGACGCTATCTAGATTATTAATTTTTATTTAAAATTCCCAAAGAAAATTTTAATGATTAATAAATTAATTTTTATCTCAAAAACCCGGGGGTTAAAACGAAAAAGTCCAAGAGGATTTTAAGAAATTAACCTTTTTGGGGGAGATAGTAGTTTTTGAAAAAATTTGAGGTGCGCCGTTTTTTGACTAAAATAAAATGCTTACCACCACGAACGCCACTGACGTGAGAACATTAACGAATTTAAAAATTTTTAATTTTTTTTGGTTTTTTTTAAATTATGTATTTGTTTAGTTTTTATTTGAATTATTAATTAATAAAATTGCAAGCATTGTACATTATTTTCTCGTTTTACTTGCCCGTTAGAGAATTATTTTTTCCTTAAAAAAGAAGGAAAACTCAAAAAAAAATAGAGAGACAAAAAAAAAAGTATTTTTAGTTGCGCAACTAAAAAAAACTGAAACCTAATAAAGAGGGGAATATTTTTTTCATTAATATGACCCAAAAAAAACCCCGGGGGCCGCCAAATGAAAAATAAAAAAAATTTTTTAAATGTAATTTAAATTTAAAAAAATAACCCCTTATTTTTAAAACACAACCCAAAATTTTAAAAAAAATTGAAAAAAGGATTTTTTAAAAAAAATTTGGGAAAAAAACAAAAATTTTTTAAAAAATTTTAACGCCCTGTATCTCAAAAAAGAAGCAATTCCGGACCCTTGTTTATATGATCTTTTTTTCCTATTTTTTAATGTTAAACCCGCCCCCGGGTTTTGTTGACAACATTCTGTAACACCCTGTATATATACCGGGTGATTTACGATGAGTGTCCTATTAAAAGTTCTGGGGAACCCAAAAAACGAACTTTTTGAGGTTTGGCACACGGTCATAATAGGTGATAAGCTGTAATTTTAAATAGAACACCCTACTTTTTATTGCATATTCGGATTTTAAACAAAATTCTAAGTAATGTTTGTTAATATCTTCCTATACCTATATCTTACCGTTTTTTGAAAAAAAAATTTAAAATTTTTTTTTTTTTTTTTAAAAATCA
>JAHBCN010026385.1:0-10662 GCA_019359885.1 Listronotus oregonensis | reverse complement strand
TTTTTAAGGAAAAAGTCCATTATTGGATGCTGAAAACAATTCCTTATCTAAATGATATAGTTGGTTGGTTGGTTTAAACGCGGTGGATCACGTGACCATGTTTGCACTGCAGCCTACTGTGTGCTCACCCTTTCTTGTTATAAAAGTTCGCTTCTCTTTATTAGATCTAATAGGTTCCCACCAAGATGTTTATGCGGAAACAGTGTTTCGCTCTTGTAAGTTTTCGAACAGTATGTGTCTTTTGTACGTTAGTGCATTGCAGTCGTATATCACGTATGAGGCTGTTTCCTCTTTTTTCCCGTTGTGGGGCCGTTATGTATGTTCATTTCCTGCAAGTTTTTTTAGAAAAGGTTTTTAAAATTCCCCCCCCAAAAAAATGGAGGGAAGGGTCGCCTGGCATTCCTTCGCATGTCTTTGCCCGGGGTAAGGTCCAATATTAGATGTTGTTTTGATAGTCCAAGAACTGGCCCTGGGCCATTGAACTTACTTGATGGGCCGGCTCTTGCTAGTTCATCTGCTTTTTTATTGCCTTTTATCACCCTGAGTCTAGAAACCCAAAGGTTGTTGGTAAGTTAAGTTCTTTTAGGTCGTTCAGACTCTCCATCGTGATTTTTAATGTAAAACGATGGGAGTTCAGGACTGTTACTGCAACATGACTATGTGAGAGAATTCTTGAACACAATTGGATAGCATAGATTTTCGCCTGATGTACTAAATTGGTATGTAATAGGATTTTTTAGAGATTATCACCTTCGACTAGCTTGTCTGATGAGAACTGATATAGATCGAAAACGGTCAGAAGATGTCATTAGGTGAAATCTCTGCAAAGTTGGTTAAGAAATTAACTACTTACTTTACTATTTAGTAGAAAATCGCCGATTTATTAATTTTATACATATAATTGTGCATGCGTCAAAAATGACAATTTAACGATGTTTAGGTAATTAAAAGAATAAACCTTTCTTTTTTACTCGACTTGGCTTCTAATAATGAATAAACTAAATATAATTTGTTATTTTTTCCATTTAAAATAATATACTTTTGTCATCAGTGTTAAAACTTCTGATTTTTATTATAATCTTTGTTTTTTGTAACTTTAAAGTTTTTTTTATTTATTTAACCCCTTTCTTAAAATATATATATATATATATATATATATATATATATATATATATATATATATATATATATATATATATATATATATATATATATATATATATATATATATATATATATATATATATATATATATATATATATATCTTTTTTTGTGTCGAGGACAAAATGCTTTTATGTATTAAGTAAAATTAAAAATCGCATGTGCTGTCAGTTATTATTAATGTCATTATGTGTGTATGTATATCAAATATTTTTTGGTAATTGTGTGGTTTCAGCTATTTTTAATCATAAAAAAACAAAAAATAGAAATATTGACATGATTTTATTTCATTTTGTTTTATTTTACGGCGGATAAAAATAATAATAATAAAATATTAATTTTTTGAATATTTTTCAAAAAAAAAATTTTCGAAAAAATTTACATTTTGACTTTTAAAATTATTTTGTTTTTGATGAACTTAGAAGATAAAAATATTTGACAACTTAAAAAAAATAATTTTACATCCCAAAAAAGTGATAATAACAATAAAGATGGTTATTTAATTTTCTTAGACAGAAGTTACCCATAATTTTTCTTTTCTATGGTATTTTTTTCGTTATCAAAATTTCTATACAAAAAAACACGTATAATAAAAAAGAAGGGAAAGCATGGCGGTGACTTACCTGTTGGCCAAATTTATTTATTTACTCTTTTATAATTGTATCCAACGAAGTTAATCAAATAGAAAACCCAGCGTTTTTCCCCATTAGATGGTAAAAACAGGGCCTTTTTTTCCAAAAATTATTAAAATCCTTTTTTTGTAATGAAACAATGGGTTTTTAAACGGTTTTTATGTAAATAATAACATATGTCATAAATAATCTTGATTTATTAATAAAAACCTTTTTTTTTAATGCCTCACCCTGTTTGCGATTTTTTTAGTTTACAGGAAAATAAATGCTTACTCGATAGTGGCAAAAACTCGTTTTTTTTTTAACATGAATCCGTTACAAAATTTAAAAAAATATCTACGAAACAACCGGTGTTTTCTAATTTCCGTCCGATGGGAGAAAACTCCGAAGAGTTAGTTTTCTTATGCCTTTTCATTCTAAAATAAGAAATAAAGTTATTACGCATTTTGAGTGGTAGCAAATGGGCTTGATTTCACTTTTTAACCCATAATGCATATATTAACAGAGGAATCGTAAAAAATAAATGACTGTCATAATCTCAAAGTATTGATAAAAACCAGGAATCGTTTACAAACAAATGACTGTCATACTCCCAAGTATTAATAAAAACATTTTTTTAATGGCACCCGGGATATTTTTCAGTCTCTAGGAAAATAAATTTCTCAATTGGTGGAAACTTGTTTATATTTTAAAAATGTAGTTAAAGAACTATAGATTCTGATTTAAAATTTGCAAAAAAACAATTTTTGGATATAATAAGACTTTAAGTTTGACGCACCCTGTAAATCGGTGACTTAAATTTAGGCATTATCTTTGGGATTTTAGGGAGCAAAGATACAAGGTCAAAAATTATAATAAAGTTACTTAATTAAGGCCAGAATTATATAAGAACATAAACTTAGTTCATAAACGTAGCGTTAATTACTTAACATTAATTTGGAATATAATTTATAAAACTTGTTTTCTCATGTACCTAATTTTAACTTTTAGTGATTAAAAGTAAGACTTTTAAGACAAGGTATTTTTATTAAATGTTAGGTTGTTAGATAAAAAAGAGTGTCCCAAAAGGTTATTGGTCCAAAGTTTGGGATCATTAGATTGGATCAAAATAAGGTAACAACTTCATATAACCTTTTGCTCTATGCCCCTTCTTTACCGATATTAGCTTAATTTTTTAAAAAAAAAATACTAAAAATACAGAAAGTAGAAACTTTATATTATTATAAATAAAAAAAACGTATGGTAAATTTAACTAAGGTATTTTTAAAATTGTAATACACATTTTCTTAATTTAAAATTTTCCGAAACAACATGTTAGGATTATTCCTTATTGCTTATTTTAATAAATCTTCTAAATACAAAATAACTTAACATGTTGTTTTTCAAAACATGTCTTATAAATTAAGAAAATTTAAAAAAAAAAATTGGGTGCTCTTTTAAAATATAATAATTGTTAGAGTTACGCATAGCAGTTTTTTTTTTATTCTACTAATAATCATGTTTCTACTTTGCTGAATGGTTTTATGGTTTTCATTTTTTTTAAATCAATTAAGTTTTTTTTTTAACTTTTAATTTATAATTTTCCGCTGAAAATTGACTTCTGGTAGTAGATTTTGACATAATATTCATAGGAAGTCCTCAAGTACACCTTATGGAGAGCCCCAGGGTATATCTTCAAGACCCTCGAGTATACCTAAATGATTTTAAATGATTTTAGCGAAAACCGCTAGTCCTATCAATAAAGATAAAGTATATTTTTTCCATGAAAACTCAGGGGAATCTACCAGTAAGGTTAAAATGTTAAATATGGCAACACTGCAAAAATTTTAAAGTTAAAAATTTGATAGTCCGGACCTGGAATTTTGATGGTTTCGGGGCATGTTTATGGTGTTAATGCAAGACAGTTATTAGCTAGAATTAATCAACAAAAAAAATTCCAGATCGTACAAGCCGTTCAAAAGTTATTAACAAAAAATCGATTTTCAAATTACCTTTAAGAGCTAATAGCTCGGTAAAGAAGGGGCATAGAACAAAAAGTTATATGAAGTTGTTACCTTATTTTGATCCAATCTACATGATCCCAAACTTTGGACCGTACCTTTTGGGACACCCTGTATAAGCGAGTGAGTTCCCTTTTTACAACCTTAACAGATATATTTTGTGATTGATCAATGCTGGTACCTTGTTATGGCCGGTCTTTTAGAGAAGAGTCTGTAAACATAATACGAGCTCCTCCATGTACTTTGTTTGACCTTGGCTTTTCCAAGTCGAGCTTTACAAACATGAGCATTGGCCTGATAACGCCTTACCTTTTACTCTTCAGGCTCAGGTGTTTTTTCTTTCTCTCTGATTTATTCTGTGTATGCGCTTATTTAGCCTACATTGTGTAAATTGACCTACCCTACTGTCTTAATGTCTTTGTAGCAACAAATTATTTAGATACTGAAATACACTAAAAAATATTATTTAAAGTTTTTATTATTTTGTGTCAAAAATTACAATATTGATAACTCAATAAACTGCCACCTACGCCATTATTAAACCAGAAAATTACTTTTGTAAAAATTTTGAATAAAATATAAAACAAAGTTTTAAAACGTTATTATATTTATCTCGTAATGCAAAAATCCTTAGGTATAGGGTAATTTTTTAAACACCATTAAATTACCTAATTACACCACTAAATTTTTGGACAATGTTTTCTAGTAAAAATTTGCTCTTACTTCCAAAATAAAGGTATCTACTTTATTGATGGCGATTTTTCCCAGATTCGTTGTAACTGTAGTTTCAGCTCAATCAGGATAATTACTTTAAAATTCGTTGCAAGATTTGACCCGAACAAACATACATTCAACATCATAGATACAACAAACATTGTTAAATATAAGCTTTTAAAGAATGAAACCCCCTCGAGTGCAGTAAATATTTTTGTTTTTGTTCTGCCAAAAACATTAGTTAAAGCTATTGTACTCATTTTTATTCCGAAGACGAAATTGTTTTCACCTCTAAAGGAGAAGCCAAACTCTGCTAAAGATTTTTTTTACTCTTAAACTTTCTGGTCATTTTTCTTTTCCAAGAGTTGCGTCCAGCAAGAAATCTTCAAGCTGGAGGACATCATCTTAAACAAATATGCTTTAGAACTTCTTTTGGTTTTTTATGATTTTTTTTATATGTCTTTTTTTTTTGCAAATGTTTAAGTCTGGCCTCAATAAACTACTTCTTATTTTACTCAAGACACTAACGGTAGTTAGTCTTTTCCCATTAAGTCTTTGTGGACTATCCCAAGATTTAAAAATAATAATGTTCGGTCAGGTATTAAAATTTTTTTAGTTAATTTTTTTATTTAATTAATATATTCTTAACCTCAGCCATATTTCCAACTTTTTCCATAAAATCCAATACTTTTATTAATAAAAAGGATATACATACATATTTTGTTCTGATAATTTCATTGTTATTGAGGGGTCTTTATACTGGTTATTATTATTCAACTATCCGTCACATTTATGAAAATCTCTATCTGTATCTGATATCTTTCAACGATGGTTTACAATATAGGGGAAAGGTGTTTTAGAACAGGTGCTTATATTTTTGATATTATTATAAAACCACTCTGTTACTAGGGTATAGGAAAACTTGGCAGCCTTTATTTTAATGTTAATATTTTGCTTGTAGTTAAACCTTCATGAAGTTCGATTTAATTTACATAATAAAAAATACATACACTTCTGTTTTTTATTAAAAAGTTCGGAATTGAAGCAGGTAAATATAAATTTTAACTCACTTACTTTGTCTTCCTAATCAGATACATACCTCACTTTTTTTTAAAAACATAAGCCTAACCTAAAATATTACATATTTCTACTACAAATCTCACTATCACTTTGTAATATCATTAAAATGAGTTTAACCTTCAAACGTCAAAAACACTTTACAGCACTTTCAGGTGGCGGGGTAATTTGCTTCGCGCCCTAAGCGGAAAAAAGCTTTAAAGCACGTATTTAGTTTTTAGTGGCTAAAACGAAAATATTCATGTTAAAATTACATACCCTCTTATGCAAGGAAAGTAAAAATAGGCAAATATAGACAACTAGTTTTGCTCGTCGTGCGATTGAGCATTTTTTTTTATAAATGGCATTTTGTGACTTAGGTAGTACAAATTTCTTGTACAAACTTTTATTCCCCTTTTAATTTCTCAGGGAAGAAAGTTCCAAAAATATCAATATTTTCTATTTTTTGGGTAATCAAACGCCAAATTACCAACATCCATATTTACAACTTTAAAAATGACGATTTTCAATACAAACTTTCATCCTCATTTTAACACCCACAAGACGATCAATTTTAATTGTAATAAATAGCCTACATACCAATTTTCGAACTTTGTATTTGTCCATAAATGACACTAAGTTCCATACAACTTTTTACCTCTCCATTCTATTCCACCCCTTTAGGGAGATGTTTCTTCAAATATTTTCTTAACTGATGTCTACTTAAAATCTACCCCGTGCCAAATTCTTCAAAGGACAGGTAGTTTACGAGATTTGTGATTAGTCAGTGTATTTGTTGGAGACAGACGGGAATTCGGCCCAGGACGATATAATTGGACATGTCGCCATATGTCCATACTAGGTGCGTCAGATGCCGAAAAAGGATGTAATTCGGCATCTGGAAACATATTTGAGCACATCCCGAAGTGCCTATATCCGTCATAAAATGCAGAGCGGGACAAAAGCGATTATTTTAAATTAAATAAATACTGTATAGTCAACGTAACTTTCAGTATATTATTATTTATTGGAAAGAAGTACTTAAATGACATTTACTATTACATTTTATCTTATTCATTACACATTTGATTTTTTGTTACCACATTGTTTACGACAGTGAACCATGTGAAGATTCTTTAGCTGCAATTGTTCGTAAACTAAATTTTGTATGAACAGGTACATCTGTATGTCAATGTATTTATTTGGAAAGGATGTATAATAAGAAAATTATAAAAACATTTAAATACGCAATAATTATTTTACTAATAACCTGAAATTCATTCCTTGCATGTAGTTTTTCAAAAACACCTGTTGATACACCTGTTGGTACAAATTATCTTTTTCGAAATACAACCGCAAAAACATTACAAAGAGCTAAGCGTCCTCTGTCGACTTCAGGAATCTTAACTAAAACGTTCTGTCCAGTTCCAGTTATTCTGTTCGAATTTATCAGATGATGTTCTTCCATGTTTCCGCTTGACACAGACATCCAAATTATCCTCTGACCATTTGAATGTCTAATTTTCTTGCATCCAAATAACTAAAATATCTCTTTCATCTTGGTTTGCCCTTTCAATAGATACCTGCTTTGGGGTGACGTGGCTTACCTGACTTTTTTTGCTTGAAACATATTTGCTTTATATTAATTATTTGATTCACAAACTCCCTGCCGTTGTCACTATGCAATAGACAAGGAGTCCCGGGATACAAAAAATATCCATTAGATTAAAGGCTACTTCTTCGGCTCGTTTCGATTTTAGAGTCTGAGGAAGACAAATTTGTCAAATGATTCTGGTAATTCATGATGAATTTTTAGGGGCCATCCGGTTCAGTCTGTACATCAATTAAATCAGTTTGCCCTCTTTTTTGAATCCTGTCGAAATTATTGGTTTTACCCATCTCTTCCTGTTTTGATTTTTTTTAGTTGGCACATAGAACATAATTTTAAACTTTCTTTAATGACGCTCCTAGGAACATTGCAATACTTTTGGCAATTTCTTTTTCCATACCTAATATTTTTTTGTCCCAGTATCTCTGTGAGCTTTTTCTAATATGCCATTTCACTAACATCGCAATAATACCTTAAGAACCAACGTCATCGCTGTTGCGTTTCACGACGCCCTTTTATATATATATATATATATATATATATATATATATATATATATATATATATATATATATATATATATATATATATATATATATATATATATATATATATATATATATATATATATATATATATATATAATATAAAATATATTATATATATATATATATATATATATATATATATAAAATATATATAAAGATGGCGGAAAGTAATTAAATGGCTTTTAATTAAAACCTTTTAAAAATGACTGGCTTTTTCATGCTTATTGCTTTGTTGACTTTAATTTAAAAAATAAGGTTCTTTCCTAATTTGCCTTTCCATTTTTTATAATCTTTAAAGGCTTGCGTTCCTGCAGACAAAATTCAGGAAATTTAAAAATTGAAATGGATTGTTCTCCTGCGGCAGAGATTTCAGTTAATTAAAATTGTGTTCTTAAATTAAACGGTATCTTTTAAAATGGTCTTGAAATTATATTTTAAAACATTTTTGGTGAGTTTTTAAAATATTGTTTTACGGGGTGATCGCAGGAGCATATTTTTTGACTTATTTATAGTCTAGAAGCTTATTAGATGGGGGGCGTTTAATTTTAGAGAAAATGTAAGATTTTTTTACTGAATGCGAAAAATTGTATTTTTCCTCATGCGACATTCGGCTTCTGAACGGCGGAAAGTTTAGGTATAATGTTTTTTTTTTCTTATAAAAGGGGTTAAAAAAATTAATGTAATACTGGTAAAACTAGACATTTATTTTGATCTTATTTATTATTGTTTATGTTCATCCTTAATATCCACACCCTTCTAAATTGGCTAGTTTTCATTAACTTTTTACAAGGTATTGGAAAAGTTAATCGATTGCCAATGTTTAAAATATCTGAAAAGACAAACCTTTTCAAACAGACGGGGGATTTGTCACAAAAAATTCACAACAGATCTTTTGGAGTCCCAGATCATTGACTTAATTAAAGCATTTGACCAGATCTGGCATAGTTCATTCCCTAACAAACTTTCTTTTTTACAATTTCCACGTACACCTGATCTCCGTTTTTTTTTGTAATCAAAGTATATCTGTTATGATAGATCAGGGTTCCCAAACTTTTTTCTATGGCGCCCCCTTATTGAAAAAAGGGTCGCGCCCCCCACTTCCCTCGACTATACAGAAACATTTCTTTTACTAAAAAAAGAGGCATTTATTTATAAACATGACATTTGAACACTTATCTAATCTAATGCGAAGTGCTGCTTTTCCTTAACAGGGAAATTTTAAAAGTACGCAACGTAGGTCACTAGCAACATCAAGATGGCTCCGTTTTTTTGTTTTAATTTCCATTAAAATAGAAAATTATTTTTCACATAAGTAGGTTGTCGAGAATGGAGGAAATTTCAAAGCCATTTCCGCGATTAAAAGATAGATTGGAAGATATTTTATCCAAAATGTAGTAATCACCAAATTCCACCAAAGTTCTTTTTCGCCACTGAGTCGTGTTTTCAGTGGATTGCTTGTTTTTGCATTTCTTCTAAAAGGATATTTATATCAAAATTAAAAGGACTTTAAGCATATTTTTGTTCATGATTGTCATATAAATTAGAAAAATATCGTTGGAATTCATCAAAGGGACTTTCTAGATAAAATATAAATATATTTTGTAATATTTCGTTTTTGCAGTCTCGTCATTATTTTCCAAATAAACCCAATTTCGGAAATAGGAAAAAAATCGGTGTTTGAACTTGCGAGACATTTCCATAAATAAATCTTTTTTTAATTTGATTTTTTGTTATTTTAAGGATGAAAATTTTTAATAATTTTTCTGAGTCTCGCGCCCCCCCAAGTTGTTTGCGCCCCCCCCAGGGAGGCGCGCCCCAATTTGGGAACCACTGTGATAGATAGTCACTCTTTAAACATTCACCAAATCAATGCTGTAGAGTTCGTTCTTGTACCCTTGGGTACAAAGACGAACTCTTTTTTGTTTAGAATAATGATTTTTTTCTTTTTTTATAATAAATTTCACTTTACTTTAAAATGTATTTTCCTAAGCCGGTTAAGAATTATAAAACCAAAACCTTGGTTAGTTTACAGGACACCACTAAAAATACTGTTTCCATATCTGGGAAATGCTTTTCTTGTAACTTTAAGACTACGTGATTCTATCTAAAGAACTGTTTGCCTTCTTAAACTTGCTTCTCTTCCCCATCGATAAGCTTCACTCGGCTTCTGCTTTAAAAAATCGAATAGTATAATTCTTGTTCCCTTTGAAGTGCCACTCTTATGCATCACTTCACAGTTCATTCGGAAAATCCCTTAACCTCCCTTGTTATCTGCCTCTTTTTGTCTGGAGTGTCTAAACTGTGGAACTTGTAGGCTACGGGAGTTTTAAGATAGAAAAAATTGACAAACTGCAATAGTCAGTTTGTTAAATATCCAGCTAAAAAATTATTAAAAAACATGTTTTAATATTATTATTTTTTTTTAATTTTATTAAGTAAGTATATTAAATTAACTAATTCCAAAACTCTTTTTTTTAATTTTAATTTAAACCGAGAAATCAGTATGAAAAACGACAGTTATTTTTTAAGCCGATTTAATTACTAATTGCTTTTTCCCTTTGTTTCTTCACGTTTAGAAATCGAAGCATTTTGTTTTGCTCTGTTGGTCAAAAAGAAGTGGCGTAATGTTTTTTTTTATAAACCGCTTAAGACTTAATCTGGATTTAGTAAAAATGTATACAGCATTTACGATAGTTTTTTTTTTAAAAACACAACTCTTACTGTTAATTATGTTTAAAAAGAGTAAAAAAATTGGCACTGCATCTATAGATGACAGAATTATTGAAATATGTGGTCGTTTTCCATTCTTCAATGTGTTCTATTCGAGCTTCATGATCTCTGTACTTTACAATTTTTTTGTTATTATTTATCTAGAAAGTTTGATGTTGTACACAATCGGTTTGTTATGTCTTCTATTGGTCAGTTTGCACACTACTGCCCC
>JAHBCN010026384.1:0-10696 GCA_019359885.1 Listronotus oregonensis | reverse complement strand
ATGAGTTGGGGCTTTCAAAATTTTCCAAAATAGATTAAAAAAAAGGGGGGAAAATAAGGGGGGCCAGCTAATAGTCCAAATCTTCTTTTTCCCAGACATTTTTTAGGGGGTTTTTTTTAAAAAAAATAAAATTTAAGGGACAAAAAGGCAGCGCTGATATAATTAAAGAAGAAATAGGGATGGAAATATACAATATAAATACTACTCACCCTAACTAGATAAGCAAAGCTTAAGAAAAATAATAAAGGGTTATCAACTATGTATACAAATGAATGATGGCCACATTTAATATTTAGCCGAATATAGCAAATAAAAACATAATATTTTTTTCTGTTACCTACGTTATTCTAATATACAGTTATCTAGATGTGTTTTATTAGGATTGCTCTTTGGTAGTGTTAGTTTTGTAGTGTAATGTTGATCTTGCTGTTTTATCGAAAAGTCGAGCGAGGCAAAAACACGATGTCGACGCATGCTATGGCCAACTAAGTAATTTTTTGCGTTTTTTGTCCAAAAAAAAAACTATAAAGTGTAATACATTTTTGAAATCAGCCCTAAAAAATTTTTCCCCAAAATGTTTTTGGGGCCCCCCATTTAAAAAAGCGTAACATTTTTTTTTTCACGAGTTTGGGCGACACAAAACTTATAACACAAAAATAGTCATTTTAAACCTTACAACTTTTATACAAAACGTTTTTTGCAAAACGTTAAATAAAGAAGTTAAGCGGGGTAACATTTATGATGGATCACCCTGTACTGTTGCAAATTCAAAAGTAAATATCCCTATCTGCTTTTTGTTTCAAAGTTCTACATCCTATAATTTTATAATTTTTGACTTAATTTAAAATATTTTTTTAACATATACCTATTACCCAACCACTTTTTGTCAAACATTTGTTTCGGTAGGTTTCTGTTCTGTTAGTCCAGCATTACCCAAGTTCGAATCGACACCAAATAATATCTCACTGCCCGTGGGTATAAAAGACGCTTCTGCACTACTAAAATAATTTGATGATTGAAAGAAGTTCATAGAAGTACTAGAGGCAGGTATACTTGTTTCCATGTTGGTACTAACGCTGGTACTAATGCTAGTTTGAAGAGCGTACGATGATTGTGGAATTGTTTCGTGCACTAAATTAACTGACTGTTTAGCTTCGTTATCGTCATTTGTAATTCTTCTATTTGGGCTTGATGGAGTGGACTGGGCTGAGTCTGGTATGGTGGAAGGGCTTTCCAGAGTTTGAACGGCGTCGTCGTCCGCTGGAAGCGAGGTACTGCTGTTTTCGTTTGGAATTAGACCGTCGCTGCTAACCCTATTTGAAAACATCCGTAAAAATATCATATATTTACTTATAATACAAGTTACTTTTACAAGTTTAGTTACCGATCTTAAAGACAAGTATATTTTTCACTATAGACGCACAAAACAATGCTAAATTTTTTTTGGGAAAAGGTTTAACGCTATTCGAGGGCGTCCATGAGAAAAAATAGTTCAAGGGTTTCAGGGAAATAAAAACCCGATTTTTTTAGGTCGAAATAATTAAAAAAAAAGTAAACTTGTCTATCCCTTTTTAAAAAAAAGATATAGGTAAACTTTAAATTTTTTTTTCTTTTTTGTAATAATTTTATTAATAAAAAACTACGGTAGAAAATTGACGATTTGGGGATTTTTTAAGACGAGAAATTTAAATTCGTAAATACTTTTGATGTTGCTAGTAGATGGCGCTAATTACGGCCTACCTCACTTGTTTTAGGTGGCAACTTTTTTATGCTTGGTATATTGACATGTTTATTAAAAAAAAATTTCCCTAATTTTCCCCCCTCAAAAAAAGTATTTCCCTTTAGGCCTTAAAAGCAACTGTTTTCGAGATAAAAAGGGACTTTTGGGCCCCCCAAAATTTTTCCAGGGTGGGATAGCCAATTTTTCAAACCCTTTTAAAGAATAAACTTTTAAAACGCTGACAAAACCCGCACGGGGGAAAAAAACCCAAAAAAACCCCCTTTTAACCCCCCCAAAAAAATTTTTCCTTTTAAAAATTACTGGGGATTTGGAGAACTTTAAGGGTGAGTTTGATGGGGTTAGAAAGGTTTTTGGGGTTTGTGCCCGTGGAGACTTTTAATCAGCGTGTGGAAAACTATTACTTTGCAAAGTTTGAAAACAATTGGCCGAAACCCATTTCCCATAGGAAAATTGCGGGGTCCTTTAAATTGCTTTTATCTTAAAAACAGTTGCTACTAGAGACCGAAATGAGGTATACATTTTTGACGCAGCAAAAATTATAGTTTTTTTTTTAAATTAACAGGTCAATATGGTAAGCCCAAAAAAAGTTATGCTATCTAAAACAAATGCGGTAGGCCGTAGCTGGCGCCCTCTACTAGCAACATCAAAAATATGGACGAATTTAAATTTTGCGCCTCAGAGAACCCCCAAATACCCAATTTTGTACCGCTATGTCATTTAGTTAAGAAATTATTACGAAAAAACTAAAACAAATTTAAAAGTTTGACACCCTGTATCTTAGTTATTATCAACTTTGAGATCAGGCAAGTTTACGTTAATTTCATTATTTCGACCTAAGGAATCTGCTGTTGCTCTGTGATCCATTACTTTTGGGACACCCTGTATAAATGACCACTGTTGCCAAAGCTATAACAGTGGTAACAGTAATTAGGAATTATTTCTGTGGAAAATAGCCAAATTCGTTGTAATAATGACAATTTTTTTTGCTGTATATTCAAATTTTTATTATGTAAATTTTTACTTTGGAGAATTAAAATTTGATTAAAAATAGTTATTTATGTTATAAGTAACATTTTATTTTGTGAGAAGGGAAACTTGGATCACGGAGCCGAAGGAGGAGTGTTCCATGCCTTCGAACAAAATAAAATCATTTTTAGCACGTATATCATACACTATTTTTTTGTACAAACACCATTAAAAGTAATTTAAAAAAGTAATTTCATCTTATTTATCTATGAAATAAGTTGCTAAGGTAAAAAAATCGAATTTGTTGATTTGTCTTTGTTGCAAGTAACGTCAAATAATCGCGAATTCTTGTTTGATGGAAAGTGATCAAGAAAATGAATTCCTCCCGGTGGAAATCGAAGAAGCTGCCAATAAAGCTTGAATTATTACCTAGTAAGTCAAAGCAACAATACGAACTTACATACGATCGTTTCTTAAAATAGTGTGATCAGAAAAAATGTTAGTGTCAAGAATGCCAGTGAAAAAGTGCTCCTTGCGTATTTTGAAGAAAAGTCCAAAATATGGAAATCGTCTACGCTCTGGCCAAATTACTCCATTTTAAAGGCACATGAACATAAATAATCAGGACATTAGCAGATATTACAAGCTAGTTGCCTTTTTAAAGCGAAAGGGTAAAGGATATCGACCGAAAAAGACTAAAATATTTACAAGAGAACAAATCGACAAATTTGTCGCAGAAGCCCCGGATGAAATATATCTTATGCAAAAAGTAGCCGCAATTTTCGGTGTATTTGGAGCCTGTCGCCGAGAAGAACTATGTAATTTGACATTAAATAATATCGAAGATTAGGGAACTTCACTAATTGTGCATATACCAGACACAAAAACTAATTTGCAACGAACCTTTGTAATTAGTGGTACCTTGTATATAAACTATTATAAAAAGTACATAGCACTTTGTCCAGTAAATATCAATCATTCAAGAGTTTTTATAAGATACTTAAAGAATAAATGTGCCATAACTCCAGCTGGAATTAACACATTTGGTAAAATGTTTGCCCAAATGCCTAAATTTCTAAATTTGCCTGATTCCCATCTTTACACTGGACATTGCTTCAGACGTTCCTCAGCTAGTTTGTTGGCGGACTCTGGTGCTAATCTTACTAAAATTAAGACACACGGTGGATGGAAGTCCAGTACAGTAGCAGAGGGTTAAATAGAAGACTCGCTACAAGAGAAAACAAAAATTGTTGATAAAATTTTGTCCAAAACTTTGGGGGATGACATTGCTTCCTGCCCGGGTACATATCTTACCAAAGTAAATTGTGTAACAACCACCTATGAGATTGGCCATGGAGTTTTTATTCTAATTGTATTTTCAGTAATTGTACTTTAATTGAATGAATAATTTATTTTGATCTAAGTACTACGTTTCTGTAATTTCTTAGTTTGTAGAAAAATATATTTATAGTTGTTGGGATACACGATGTAAAATATGATTTAGAATGTTTCAAATTATATTTTTTATTTTATGACATCCACACAGAACAAGAAATGCTGAAATTATACAACAAAAATTAATATTTATTTATTATAAGAAATCGAACGATTTTTTTCTACAATTTAACAACAGATTAATGACTAGTATTCTAGAGTTAAATAGCTTTTTCCTTATTTAATGTCTTGCGCATCCTGTTGCTGTTTTTGCGTGGTGTTTTTTCTGTAGTGGTAATAATAAGACATTAAAATATGTATTCTTAGTGACGTTTTTAGGTGCGTTTATTAAAATGTCTAGAAAAAATTGTGAATAGCATAATTTATTCTTAGTTACATCCACTGAATTGGCCTTTAACTAAGTGTCTATTCTTTAAAATAACATTTTTTTATCAAATTCGAAAGTCTTATATTTAATTTTAAAAAGACAGACATACATCCAAAGTAAAAATTTGCATAATTAAAATTTTATTATTATACAGCAAAAATGTTTTCAATTATAATTATTACAACAAATTTGGCTTATTTCCCAAAAATAATTCCTAATTACTGTTACTATTGTTATAGCTTTGGCAACAGTGTTCGTTTATATACCAGAGTGTGAACGTATTTTCTCTCGATGGCGCCCGCTCGAGTGAGCAAGCGTCCAACCTATTACCAAAAATGTAGCATTGTTTGTACGTCTATAGTGAAAACTGTAATTGTCTTTGCCTTACAATGATTGTTGAATTGTTTCAAGGAATTTACACTTTAAAAAAATAGTTAATTTTAAATATTATTATTCATTTCATACCTCTCAACCCCCTTTACAGCCTGAACGTTGTAAGGATTACCAATGTACTCAGCATACAAAGACAGGGGCTGTACTTCTGTTGCGGTAGTACTTGGAATTACTGTAGGGCTGTTGTATAAAACCGGAAATGTGTGTTGCTGAAGTGTCGGTTGTTGTATACCTTAAATATTATTATATTAAAAAAATTAGGAAGATACAAGGTAAACCAGAATTGTTAAAATTATGTTGCTAGCCATGATTTTAACCGTTTGCAAAAACGTTAAGTCATAAATATATTTAAATTTTCCTATGAGCCAAGTTAAACTTGAAAAATTACCAACAGGAAAAGATTGGATTGGGAACTAATATTAAGAAGTGGCAACGTTGCTGTGAGGGATTATCAGCGCTCACACTAGCATACTTTAAATCCTACAAGGATTTGATTTTCTTTGTTAGTGTAGCACTGTTCAAATTTTCAACTTTTAGCCTTCTTTTTGCTGCCAGATGATGGATTTTAATTCTACGGCAAATTTATATAAAACTAAATGCTTTCAGGCCTACCTTAATACGAGTTTTCATTTTTTTAATTGTCACACGTAACTATTGCAAAATGACAAGGGAGTATACAGGGTGTAAAAAGTATGATGCTTACGAGTTTAATGGGCGATAATGGAGCTCAAAACAAGTCAAAAAATCCAAAAATACTTGGGTCAAAAGTTGGCAACACCGCGCCCGCTTCATCACATCGAGTCGAACGTCGAAAGTTTTTTGCGAGGTTTTGCATATTTACCCTTTTTTTAACATAGTGGCGGCTAGTGCATAAAAGCTGCAGCACTCCCAAAAAAACCAACTACATAGATGACGAGCCCCCAAAATAAAAAGAGCTGTAGCGCCTTCCCATGCAAGGTAGAAATGCATCAAAAGATGCATTTAGAATAACAGAATTATTCTCAAGAATGACTTTAATTTAAATGTTGGAAGTGTACCATGGCAAAATGAAAAGGGTAATTAATTTTAATTGTAGTTCTTTATATACTGCATTTAATAAAATTATTACTTACAATTTTTCTTTTTTTGCAATGTTGGTTAAAATAATTTTACCCCTGATCATTTATACAGTGTGGATCATTTTGGTGATGCATGTGTTGGGATCTCAGAAACCATAAAATATAGAAAAACTTTTAAATGCACATTTTCGTAAGTAATTTAAAGGCGCTAGCAGCATACTCGTAGCGTTTTTAGTTTTTGAGATATTAAAAAACAAAAGGTGGCATAATCTATAAAGCTGTGTTGGTTCCCTTAGGGTTGAGCTTTTTAAGTTGAGTTCTCTGTAGCAAACTTACCTTGCGGTGGACTTCCTCCCCCACATTTGTCAACAAATTGGGCATATAAGGCATGCCCGGCTGTAGTGTCGGCTGCAAAATGGAAGAAGTGACGCTAGTTGGCTGTAAAACCGGTTGAATAAGTGGTGTGGGCGAAGTTGGAGTGGCGATTGGAATGGGTGGTGTCTGAGTGGAATAAGTCGGACCGATGGGTGTGGAAACCATCTGAAATTGAGGTGTTTTTGTCTTGTAAAAAAAGAAACACGGTATTAAAAAAATAATAATGTGCTAAAATTACAGTGCAAGTTGTATTAAATTCAATAAATCAAAAATGAGTTCGCAATAAATTTTTACGTTATTGAGTGTGTCTTATAAATATACAGGGTGTGTAATAAAGAAGTTTTGATTTTTTGGAATTTCGAAATTTAGACATGCTGACCCCAAATTTTCAGCATGTATTAAAGGAACATCATCAATGTGAATAAAATATGGTTAATTTTTTAAGTATTTTTTTTATTTAATATCTCGCAAACACGGAAGAAAAAATTAAAAGGGGGCAGTTACATACCGGGTGGTGCATCGTCGGGCGGGATTAAGGAAATCCCATGTACTTTTTAATGGGGTCAATTATTAGCTTCCCTAATTATTTTGAAAACAAAATCTATTAAAGTTTGTTGAAGAGCATGCAAATCTACGTCCATGATAAAAACTTTAGATTTTTCGGTTACACCGTTTGCGAGTTAGATGTTAATGTATTTTTAAAAATTGTTACTTTATTATCGCCTTATATTTATGAACAATAATAAAAATACTAGTTGGTTATAAATAACCGTTGTCATTTTGAAATTTGGTGCTTTATCATTATCAAAAAATCGTTAAGCGAGAAGATTAAAGTTGTATTTATGCAGACGAATTAAGTTAAGTTAAACTAAAGTAACAAATCTCAAGAACTATGGCATTTAAAATATTAACATGCTTCAATAAATTTTTAATACTTCTACAAATAATATGTTGGAAATAAATTTAAGGTTTAAGAAATTTTTTCAAATATTCCTCCATTGGCTGCTAGACAATAACCAAGACGTTTATAAAATTGTCTTCTTACATTGGCTAGCTGGTAAATTAAAGTTTTATTGCATAACTGTAATTCTGATGATTGGGTTCACTGATTTACGTAAATGTGCATTTATCAGTAAAGCATATTTTTTAAAAATTTCCTGTCCATGTTTGCCCTTTCCATCATATTAAAGCAAATATCCTGCCGTCCTATTTCATCTCCATCCCTTAGTTTTTAATGTCTTTCATTTTTGTATGAAAAGTATTTATGCCGTTTCAAAATCCGGAGCGCTGTTGAGTGATTTTTTCCTATGATACCCTAAAGTTTCCTTGTACTTACCTTCCCTTCATTTTCTTTTACGTGCAATAAAACTTGCAAGTCTCTATCATCTCTTACATTTTCTTCTCTTTGATATACCTTTGCTTCACATCTGCAGTTATTTATGTGTCTTTGTTTTCAAATTTTTTGATAGTCCTATAGACTGTTGATTTTCCGGGTAGCGTAATTACATACTATACTATTACTCAGAGCACCGGCGATATAGGATGCTCTGAGTCGCAGTATAGATTGTAGTGACGAATACGCGTATTTTCACTTCATAATATACTACAGCCCAGAGCGCCGGTTAAAAATATTATATAAAATGCTGTATAGCATGTTGTATCACTATGAATATCTGTTGAAATTCTTTGGATGGGTACTTACAAAGGTATTTAAATGGGGGTTTTATTGCCTGCATAAAATCCTCAGACAGATTTGTTTTGTTTAATGTCCTGAACTATTATAAATTATTGTATTGATACAACACTTGCTTTAACCTTACTCCCTTATAACTTTATAATAACAAAAAGCATAAGCATAATAACGTACTACATCACGAGGGAGTTATTTCAGAGGTACGTAGAGGGAATTATTGTCAGAGTTCTCAAATGTAGGTTGTATCACAATTGTATATTTTAAATCCTTAGAATTAAAGTGGAAATCAAACCATTCTATTTAGTATTAAATTTTTCTAATTATTACAAAAAATACACTTTTTATAAATACGTGATGTACTTATTATATCGTGCTTAAAATAAAAGAAAATAAACTCATAAAATTAAAACAACATTAAGCTAGAAAAAACGGACATAGTTGATATAAAATAAAATTATGAAGATAAAACAGAAGAAAATAAAATACCTATACATTAGTGAAATTTAGCACTACGTCTATTAACAAGGACCGCTTCACTTAAGGATCTTGAGGCTTTGCGTTTCCTATTAAGATTTTCATTATTGGCAGCCTGAATCCTTTTGAAACCAGACGTGAGGCCAGGACTTTGTGTGCGCCTACTAATTGATGTCGATTGAACGTTAATTTTTATTCCACGCCGAATATTTTTTATATTAGCAAATGCATGTAATAGTTCTGTAGGAGTTTTAATTCCATCAAGACATTTATTTAGTCAAACGATAATTTCTTTAATATTTAAAAAATTTTGGCTAAGTGCTTTTACGGCTTCATTTTTTTTAATTGTAAGGTTTTCAGCTACTGCAAGAGGAGAAGTAGTTAAATTGCTAACATATGCCATTTCTTGAGAAAAAAACCATTACTAGGTGCTTTACAGTTAGATGGTTCTTTGGTGCCCTCATTAATAGACGTATCCATCATGTCATCAAAAAACATTTCATCTATATTATCCCCCATCGCTAATTTGGCCAAATTTTTTCTATCATATTATTCATAGTTGCAAGGTTTGTTAATTTTTGTTTGTATTAAGGTTATGTTAAAGATAGTATCCATTTTAAGAATAAGTCGTGATTTACGTAGATATAATAATTATTAAAAATAATGTCATAATAAAAATACACACATATGAAGTATGACCGATCAATTTGGCAACAAAACATTTTAACAAAGATAAATATCAATGACTACGGCGTTGTGAATTACTCAAATTAATATTATATATTTTTTATTTTAGTTATAATAACGATGGACGTGATAGATAGGGTACCATAAAAAAGTTTTTAAAAACAATAAATAATAATATTATTAAGAGTTCATAATAATCCAACACATTTTCACACTATTAAAACATGCATACATAGCATTTTACATAACATTTTTAACCGCCGCTCTGGGCCGTAGTATATTATGAAGCGAAAATTTGCGCGTATTGGTCACTACAATCTATACTGCGATTCAGAGCAACCTCTGTCGCCGTTGCTCTGAGTAATAGTATAGTATGTAATTACGCTTCCGGGTATCGGTCTATTCGAATACTGAGCAGTGTACATGTCTGATACCTTTTGGTAACTATTTACTTAATAGTACCATTTAACTATCAATACGTTTTCTTCAGTAGTCATGGTTAATCTTTTTGCTATACGATTTTTCGATAATGATAAAGAATTTAATTTCAAAATAACAACGTTAATTTACAACTGACTGGCATTTTTATTGTTGTTTATAAATATGAGGCGATAATAAAGTAACAAATTTTAAAAACATATCAGCATCTAACTAGAAAACGGTGTAACCGAAAAACCAAATGTTTACCATGGACGTAGATTTGCATGCTCTCCAATAAACTTCAATAAAATTTTTCTTCAAAATAATTAGGGAAGCCAATAATTGACCCCATTAAAACTTGTATGAGATTTTCTATACCCGCCCGACGATGCACCACCCGGTATAATTTAATATGTGTTTAAAAAAAACTTATGTCGATACTGTACACATATTTTTTTATAGAAAAGAGCGCAACTAAAAATACTATTTGACGAGTCCGAGAATTGTTCCAAAAAATAACTTATTTTTGATTCATTAATTTATTTCACTGTATAACAAATAATCTTACAGCCGAAACTTTACTGTAGTCAAACTTTAAAAACCAGAAAAATTCTCGAAAAACTGAAAAACATTATTTTCATCCTTGTTTTAATACAACTATTAAGGCTCCATTTCCACTGGCGGCCATATTGAAAAATAACATTTTACAAAAAAGAACCTCAAGTTAGGTACCAAACCCTTAAGTAAAAACAAGAGAACTTACCCAGTTTGCAAGGATATTCAAGGAAGAACTAACGACCAATACGGGCATCTTTTTTTGTCGGTTTCATTCATAAATGTTGGTTTTTATAATTCTAAAACAGATTTTTTAAATTAATCGTCAATACAAAACAGCGCGATTCTTACGACTGGCGAAAAATAAGAAATTCCAGTAGCGAATGCAAATTTCCAATCTCTTTAGATGATTTCTTCCAAAAGTCCACCAAACTTTTGTTTTTGTTAATATATTTGGTACCTAAAGTATCAAAACACGAAAAACCAACATTTTGTGCTTATGTCAAATTTCC
>JAHBCN010026383.1:0-10750 GCA_019359885.1 Listronotus oregonensis | reverse complement strand
CCCAGTAACTGAAGACATAAAAGTACCCAAAGCTGTAAATAAATCTGTACAGTTTTTATTTGTGGCGCAATTCTTAGGTCTTTACGGATGCTATCGAGCGAGAAAAAGTGTATCACGATTCCGACGTGGGAACCCGCTGAAAATGGCCCCCAAAGTCCCAAAAATGAGTTTCCCGCTATATCTGCCAAATTATGCGAATTAGAGAATTTTTGTTTAGACAAAAAATGAAGATTACCTCGAAATCTACAAAAATGGTCCTTACCCTTTTTTTTCGCAACACCAATATTTTTCGCAAAAACGGCCGTCGAAAAATCCATAACATTCCACATAGATGTGGTTAGTTGTGAGTTCGCGAGTCACTGGTGGGATGAATTTTCCTGATTTTTGAAAAATTATTGGACTTAAAAAAAAGTGTATTTAGAATCTAGACACTCTAAGCTTTCATATGATGTGCATTAAAAAGCATTTCAATAAATGATGGGTTTTTGAGTCGCGTTTATTCTACAGATTTTCTAGAACTCCGGAAACGGCTAAAAAATGCAGATGGGCAAAACAATTTTTTAGCAAAACGCAAGAAAGATGCTAAAGGAAATTTTCTGGGATCATTGAACACTTGCTAAGGTCTCATTATAAAAAAGAAATGTTAATAACAAACCATTTTTTCAAAAAATATCAATAAATTAATGAGATACTCTGAAAATATTGTGAAAAAAACTTTGACTGTTTTTTTCAATATTCTAGAAAAATCAGAATGGACCCAAACTTATAGGCAATGATAGGTACGGGTTTTCCCATTCCGATGAACTTTAAAGGATTAAAAAATGTACATTAGTGTCCGAGTAATGGAACAATTCGTCCGCCCGCTTATAAGTAAATACATTAAGATAGCGGCATTCTAGCGGTAGAACGGCGATTTTCGAAAAAAATATATAAGGACCATTTTTGTAGATTACAAGGCGATCTTCATTTTTTGTCTAAACAAAAATTTTCCAATCCGCATATTTTGGCAGATATTAGCGGAAAACTCATTTTTCGGGCCTCGAGGGGCCATTTTCAGCCCTTTCCCAACTGTTAATGTTGATAAACATTTTTTTGCCCGAAAGCATCCCCGAAGACCTAAGAATTGCGCCACAAGGAAAAACTGTACAGATTTATTTACAGCTTTGTCCCTTCATTTACTGGGCTATAAACAAAATAACAAAATTTTTAAAAATTGACAGATTTGTACCACATTATGCATTAAGTATTCAATCTCATCAAGATTCGGTCTTACCCTTAACTATTCGCATATCAATAAGGAACAACCTATATAGGAAGACCATAATAAAGCATTTTTGTTTAATATTCTTTCTAAAATAAACAAAGTTAAAAAGACATTTGATTTAAAATTGACCCAGCAAAGTGTTACGTAAACCTCTAAGCTGTGCTCTATTAAACTATCAATTTTTAAAAATCCGTCTTTCATGTTATTAAACCCTTTTTTTTTCAAAACCCCGCTACTTGGTCTCACCTTTTTTATTAAATAATCCTAAGACACTTAATTCAATGCCAATGACGTAGATGTATCCGTACAAAATGACATAAATCCACATTTACGTCACGACTAACGTATACGTCTTTGACATTGCCTTAAATGTCTATTATTTGACATACCTCTCTTTTAATAATATTTAACTGATTTCTGAATTGGTCCACCTGAGATATTTGGGCGTTATGCTTTAAGTCACTCTTTCTACACAATTGCAATTTCAAGAAAAACTGAAAAAAGATGCAGCAAAACGTTACGAAAAACAACACAACATCTAGGCCCGAATTCTTAAAACTGATAAACTTGTTGGTTAAATTTTAAATCTAAAAAAATTCTATGTAACCAACGGTAAAAGAAATAATCTATTCACAGAGCAAAATAGAAGCTGTGTTGGTATCTAAAATTTAACAGCAAATCACCTTTTAAAAAGTGGTGCGTAAAACATAGAAAAACATCTGTTCCCCTGTTTTCTACGAAGGCGTAGAGAAGCCACATTAATTTTTATTTTTATTTTCAGTACAAATTCCGACTTAGATCTCGGATTTCCGACTTATATCTCGGAAATCCGACTTAGATCTAGGAATTCCGACTTAGACCTCAGAATTTCGACTTACCTAGATCTCGGAATTCCGACTTATATCTCGGCATTCCGACTTAGATCTCGAAATTCCGGCTTATATCTCGAAAAATCCGACTCAGATCTCGGAATTTCGAGTTATATCTCGGAATTCCGACTCATATCTCGAAAACTCCGACTTATATCTAGGAATTTCGAGTTAAATCTCGGAATTCCGACTCATATCTTGAAAACTCCGACTTATATCTCGGAAATCCAACTTAGATCTAGGAATTCCGACTCATATCTCGAAAACTCCTACTTATATCTCGGAATTTCGAGTTATATCTCGGTATTCCGACTCATATCTCGAAAACTCCTACTTATATTTCGAAATTTCGAGTTATATCTCGGAATTCCGACTCATATCTCGAAAACTAGGACTTATATCTCGGAATTTCGAGTTATATCTCTGAATTTCTACTCATATCTCGAAAACTCCGACTTATATCTCGTAATTTCGAGTTATATCTCGGAATTAAGACTCATATCTCGAAAACTAGGACTTATATCTCGGAATTCAAGTTATATCTCGGAATTCCGACTCATATCTCGAAAACTCCGACTTATATCTAGGAATTTCGAGTTATATCTCGGAATTAAGACTCATATCTCGAAAACTAGGACTTATATCTCGGAATTTCGAGTTATATCTCTGAATTCCTACTCATATCTTGAAAACTCCGACTTATATCTCGTAATTTCGAGTTATATCTCGGAATTCCGACTCATATCTCGAAAACTCCGACTTATATCTCGGAATTTCGAGTTATATTTCGGAATTCCGACTCATATCTCGAAAACTCCGACTAACATCTCGGAATTTCGATTTATATCTCGGAATTCTGACTAAGATCTCGGAATTCCGACTTATATCTCAAAATTCCGACTAAGATATCGGAATTCCGAGATCTAAGTCGGTCGTTATGCATATCTAACGACACGCTTAGCTTTAAACTTTTGTAATACAACAGTTAACAGTATGTACAGGGTTATGAAATGATGAAAAAAACATTTAAAATTTCCAGAGGAACAGTTTAGCTAGTCAAGAATTCGAGCCCTTTAGTAAAGAAAAAAATAAAGTGCAATAGCAAACATTTGGGTGAAAAGATCTAAATCTATGTAAGTTGGTGCATACAGGTTAGTACATTAAAGTGAGGACGTAAAATATTTGATTCTAATACGTTTTGGTAGCTGACACATATCAAAAAGAAGAGTAAACATTTTTAATATATGCAAGGTTAAAAAAACTTTTAATTTATTTTCAATATATACAGGGTGTCCAGGAATAGTTGTACAAGATATTGTGACTTCTGAGGTAAACAGGTCGCTTTAAGTCAACTTGGTTATAGCTTAACTGCTACATTTGGCCCCAGATAGCGTCTTAAATTTTAAGAAAATTTAGTTATTTCTAAGTTTCTTAAAGGGTACTAATTGATTATAATGTTTTTGGTGACAGACACTATAAAATGACGTTTCTTAGTGGTATAGTGGTTGGTTATAAAAAGTAAAAGTTTAAAAACTTGACGTCATCAGTTTTTCTGATAATTAACATTTAGGCAGTCCAGATATTTTTAACCTAGCGAACATTGTTCGTTAAATGAGCCGTTTTGCCAGAATACAAAGACTGTAACTATAAATTTTAATTTAAATTTAAAGTTGGAAAAAGAAAACATTACTCAAGCAGATGTGCAAAATGACCGCCATTTTATTGTGAGGAATACACATAAATACATTAACATTCTTTAAAATGGGATATTAGATAACAGGGTTGGAAAAAAATGTTTTTTTTTTAATACAAAAATCATGATTTTTTTTTAAAACAAAGTCATGATTTTTTTATTTTTATTTTTTTTTTGTATAGAAAATACAAGTTGTTTAAATCAACTGTTATTTATAATTTAGATTTTTTAGCCTTAAGAGTGCATTTACGCTACACCTTAGGGGTCGGGCGAAAGGACCTGGAGACGGTGGGCGGAGACTAACAAACTCCCACACCACAATTTTCGTATAGCCCCATTAAAAATATTATATTTTATTTAGATTCTTCCAAATTCGGTGTATCGATGCAATGTTGTTTCCGATTGCAAGCCTACAGGAGATAACGTTTTTCGGTAACTATTTTTCACTTAAATGACATAAATTATACACCATTTTAAAGGTAAGGAAATAATCTATGCCTCTGCTGTAGCGGATTTTTGAAATATAAATCGAGTTAAGAGAAAATAGTATCTAAACATAACCGATTTTAGGGTGACTTTCACTCAAGGAAATAATAAAAACTAAATCCAAATTTAAAAAACTATTACAGCAGAAACCTAGATTTAAGTGTTGGCTTTCATATAGTTTGTGAAAATTATCGATAACTTATACAGTTTTTAAGAAAAACATTATGCCCCGAACCCCAAATTTGATCCAATTTTCGAGGCGCGAATGGACTCTTAAATATTACGTTTTAAAAATCTTGATTTTAATCGTCTGATTTTAATGCCTAAAACTCTATTAGATGAAGTCCAATTTCATTTTTTAAAAAATGTCAAGCCAAAGGGCAGCTATTGCATGCATTTTTGTTTGATTTTAAACCAAAGAAAAACAGTATTTTTAGTTTGTCTTCTTTTTTGAACCACCTTGTATAACAACAAATTATTATATAATCTAAGTATTAATGGTGACTTTTAATTTCAAAATAATTATTTTTTTATTTCAACGAAAACATTTTACATCCTCACACTAACACACCACCCTGTACCTGGTGTCCCTTATATGAATACAGCCTTATCGCATCTTTTAAACAATATATTAATGTATTGCAAAAACTTTTTATTTAAAAAATTTAGATCAAGGATTCATTTTTTTTAATTTCAAAAATGAGATCGCTATAAAGTGTACTCTTATAAGGCACACACAGTATGGGGTGTCCAATATCCTCTTTAAAAAGCGATATACCCGAAACCATGACAATTATAATAACTAAAAAAAATGTTTTAATAACTGATTGCAAAAATTATTATTGTCAGAATTTTACTTTGAACCTTATTGTTAAACAGCCGATGCACCTGAAAAGCAAACCCCTGTATTTCATAATAAAAATAAAAAGAGTTCTTCACTACAAAATCAAGTATTAAGTTTGGTTGTTTCACCATTAACGGTTCTCCTGTTAATTAAAACTTATCCATAACCATCATATTATGCAAACAGAATCGTGAAATTATCGATAAAAAGTTAATTAATTATCTAACCATGGAGTAGCAAGTAACAACTCCAATAAGCGGGTCATCTATAATATATTTAAAATGTTATTTAACGAAAAAAATGTAAATTTTTAACGTTAGGAACCAAATTAGGCCAGGGATACAATTCCCAAAATTAAACTTAAAAAAAATGTCTGAAATGGCTCATACAAAGATACTTTGCAAGCAAAACCAAATTTTCTAATAAAATGTTTCTGTAGGTAAAGTTTACAATGGTACAAAATCAAAACCATTGGTCTAAGCATGACATTTATTTACCTGCTTTTAAAATAATTTAAAAATGATGGGTGTTATGACCCATCAGTGTTAATTTGCAATTTTCTCACAATATACAACATTAGGGAAGTACATTATATAAACTAAACCCTAACGTTTATTTTGAGTGCAAAAAAGATATACCTGTTTATTGTCATACCTGTTTTGGCAGGCCCTTTAAAAGGGTTTATTACCTTTTTGGAATTTTTGCTCTGCGTTTTGTTTATTTAAAAGAATTTAAACAATACTGTGGGTATTTACGCAGAATCAACAAATAAAGCAATATAAAAGATTGTTGAAATATTTTTGATTAAAAATTGTATGTCTTAGATTGCGTTTTTCTATAACGAATGTATTTATGTTCTGAGTTTTGACTATATAGAAATGACATCCCTGTTAATACTGGTAAATCTGTTAAAAAACACGTCAAATCTAGAAATGATATTGGAAGGTCATAAATTGAGATGAAACCTTTTGCATTCTCTTTAGAAACAGATCAACTACAAAGTGTCGAAAAGAAATAGTGGATCCTACGAAAGGGGGTGTTTTTTACCCCATTTTGTCACCCTTTTTACCCCCCAAGAATAAAATTATTAAAAAAAGTTTTTTTTCATATTGAATGGTTTATATAGGTTTTTTTGGGTCACTGAATTCGAGTATGATATTGGAAATTACATATGAGCGCTTAGAAGGGCTGAATTCATCCTTTTGTTACCCCCTGCACCCCAAAACAAACATTTCGCTAAAAAAAGTTTTTTCCCCATTTTTAATGGTACATATAGGTTTTTTGGGCCAATGAATTCGAATATGATATTAGAAATCACATTTAATGGCTTAGAAGGACTAAATTCACCCTTTTTTAGCCCCTTCATCCCTAAAACACACATTTCGCTAAAAAGAGTTTTGTCCCCATTTTTAATAGTAAATATAGGTTTTTGGGCCACTGAATTCGAATATGATATTAGAAATTACATTTGAGGGCTTAGAAGGGCTAAATTCACCCTTTCTTTAAGCCCCTTCATCCCTAAAACACACATTTCGCTAAAAAGAGTTTTGTCCCCATTTTTAATAGTACATATAGGTTTTTTGGGCCACTGAATTTGAATATGATATTAGAAATTACATTTGAGGGCTTAGAAGGGCTAAATTCGCCCTTTCTTTTAGCCCCTTCATCCCTAAAACACACATTTCGCTAAAAAGAGTTTTGTCCCCATTTTTAATAGTAAATATAGGTTTTTTGGGCCACGGAATTTGAATATGATATTAGAAATTACATTTGAGGGCTTAGAAGGGCTAAATTCTCCCTTTCTTTAGCCCCTTCTCCTAAAACACACATTTCGCTAAAAAAGTTTTGTCCCCATTTTTAATAGAAAATATAGGTTTTTGGGCCACGAATTTTGAATATGATATTAGAAATTACATTTGGGGGCTTAGAAGGGCTAAATTCCCCCTTTCTTTTAGCCCCTTCATCCCTAAAACACACATTTCGCTAAAAAGAGTTTTGCCCCCATTTTTAATAGTAAAATATTTTTTGGGCCCCGGAATTCGAATATGATTTAGAAATTACATTTGGGGGCTTAGGGGCTAAATTCCCCTTTCTTTTAGCCCCTTCACCCCTAAAACACACATTTCGCAAAAAAAAAGTTTTGTCCCCTTTTTTAAATAGTAAAATGGGTTTTTTTGGGCCACAAATTTTAATTTTATATTAGAAATTACATTTTAAAAAGGGCCTTAAAGGCTAAAATTTGCTCCTTTTGGCCTTTTTTAATGTTCAATAAAAATTGTTTAATAAAATAAAAAATAAGACCTGTAAGACAAAAAAAAACCGTTTTTAAGAAATTCGTATTTAAAAAAATCGCTTTTTTTTTAAATTTTTTGAAGCTGCATTAATATATATCAAAAAAATAAGAACAGATTAGTATTTTACGGAAAACTCAATCCAACCCCTTGTATATCGTTTCTGACTTGAGATTCAATAAACCTACATCATCCCTTAAAAAAAAAATGTAATTTTAGAAAAAATAATATCTATAGGGTAAAAATAGGGGGAATAAGAGGGGTTTTTTTATTATTCCTGGTATTTAGTGACCCAAGAAACCTACATGTACCACTAAAAATAGGGAAAAAACTTTTTTTAGCGAAGTGTAAAATATGGGTGAATTCAGCCCTTCTTAGCCCTTAAATGTAATTTCTAATATCATATTTAAATTCAGTGGCCAAAAAACCTGTAGGTACCAATAAAAATGGAGAAAAAACTTTTTTTGGCGAAATGTATGTTTTAGGGATGTGGGGGGTAAAAAACGGGTAAATTTAGCCCTTTTAAGCCTTAAAATGTAATTTTCAATATCATATTCGAATTCAGTGGCCAAAAAAGCTAAATGCACCATTAAAGATGGAAAAAGAAACGTTTTTAAAATAAAGGACCTTCCAAACCATTTAACGATGAATTGAAGATTTACCCAGACTAATTGTAAGTATGTATCCTGTGTATAACTCGAATTACCCAACCAAGAGATATAAAAAAGATTTAAATATCTGTAAACACACGAAAATTTTAATTCTAGTTTTTAGTAATCTTATTTTCCAACATATTTTTATTAATATTTTTCCTGAAAACCATTTTTAAGGAAAATTAGACGATATAAAATTTAAGGTCATAATAAAATAAATATTTTGACGTCAACAATTCAGTATATAAATTAATCACTATAAAGGCCAGCAAGGGAAGTTTATAAAAGTGACGTCATGGTCGTTAGTAAACATATCTTCTAATTTTTTATATCATTAACATTATGACAAATCAGATATTTTTTTCTTAGAACCTTTTTAGATCTTAAATATTTTTTGTTTGAAGAGCCGTTTTGCCAGAAAAAAATAATGCTAGCTACCTTTAAACATCAATTAACTGTAATAATAAACGGAAATGATGTATTTTATTTTTTTGCTCTAAAACTCATTGTATCAAAAAATACGAGAGACGTTTTTTGTGTATTTTAGGTTAAAACATTAAAAAAAGTCGACACAATTTGAAAAATCATGGCTCATTATTCCTAAAAAACCTTTGGGCCCACTTCTATTATCTACGCCACTGGTGGTCCCCCAAATTTTTAATATCTGCAAAATATGGAGTTTAAGAAGCTGTGATCTGTACCATGAATAAATTAGGTTAAGGTGTTCCTGGTAAATAAAAAAAAAATGCGAATTTTAACACCTCTCATCTTATCATATGAACTTTTTTTCTTAGAATTGTTCATAGAATGACCTGCTTCATTATCGGAACGTACGTAACGACCACCCTGTATATATCAGATCTATATTGGCCTTAAGGGAAACCCTTTGGTAAAGAAAATTTTCATTTTGAAATTTGCAAAAAAAAGTTGTTTTTTTTTTATAAACCCCCTCCTTAAGGAAAATCTAAGTTTCGAAAGCAAATCTTCTATTTTTATTTATGAATTTGATCAAATTTTATTGTCAAATACCGATTTTAAAAAATTACCCATATTCAGTTAAAAAAATTTCACTCAACAATTTTTTATGCAAATTTTTCAGACGCCTATAATTCCACGAAAAATGCAGATATGTTTGCGAAATTTCAGATTTGACAATAATATTTGATCAAATTCAGGAAAAATACAAATAAAGGATTCACTTTTGAATTATATTTTTTTTTGGGAGGGAGGTTTCCCTTGAGGCCAATAGCATCTGCTATATATTTGGTGTGGGTCCCACATTTTACATTTTAGGATCCTTTGTTGTCTTTTAGCGTCCATTGTTTTGAAAAAAAAAATTACAGATAAAAAGAACACATTTTGTTTAGTTAACTTCAAAAAGAAAAATTGTGAAAAAATGCATTTTTGCAGAGAAAAATAAAATTAGAATTCTAAAAACGCTATGTTTTTAGGTTAGGTAAAAGGCCAAATTTTGGGACGTTGTCGGAACAAAAAAAAAAGGATTTAAATTTAGCTTTAAAGCATTATGGATTAAATAATAATACACAAATTACAAAAAAATAATAAATTTTTAAATAAGGTAATTATCTGGAAGTGGAGTCCACCCTATTTTTGGCTATAAAAAATCGAAAACGATCGAAAAATTAAGATATTAGACCTTTCTCTTTCATTTTGTTAGACAGCACATTTATAATAAAAAAAATTTACAATTTAACGAGGAAAACCTAACCAGAACTAACCAGAACTGGGTAATAGTTTGGAAGTTGTTGTGGTTAGTTCTGGTTAGTTTTTTCTATAAAAAAAAACTTCATTTATGTTAAACAAAAAAAAAACAACATTTAATAATAACAAGTTATTAGAAAACATCTGGCAACATTGCTTATTCAAGCAGAGACATGTCAAAAGAATGGCATCATATCATCTCTTTCAAACGTAAAACTATCTTACTTATTTTCATATTAAGGCCGCCATAACTTTAGTATATTTTATATGGAAAATAAAAAAATTATCTTATTTTGTGATAGTGTGAGTGAAAAATCAATTTTTTCAGACCCTATGTGTTTTCTTATGGTGTAACAAATAAGTTAAAGAAAAAATTATATCAAAATATTGCTGTTTAAAAAAGACTTTAGAGTTCAACAAACACCACATTTTAGATAAAAATTTTGAAAATCCTAGATACAGCCTTGATGTGCATACTAATATAATAAATAGTTTTGCTTTTAAAATAAAAAGTCTTCAAACTATAGAAAATCTTTGTTAATATAAATTTACAGCTTAATATAGTCTAGTTCTTGTACATCTTGAGTTAATAAGAGATGCTACAGAATAAACATACTATTTCTGCAGAAGGAATCCAAATGGTACATAATACCATGTAACAAAGAATTTACTAATTAGAAAAGGTTTAAAACTGTTAACACAGACTTGAACTTATTCTGTAACAAGAAAGCTATCTATGCTGATCAAAATTAAAATGATGATGATATTGGCTATCATAAAACCAAAACAAACCAAAAGTAACCTATAAATACACCTTCTCTAAAAAATTTTACACCTATAAGTTTACTATTTCAACACTATTTTTTCTTGAGATATTTTAAATGATATTCACTAGCTTATAGGACCCTGAGCTACCTGAGTACCATAT
>JAHBCN010026382.1:0-10601 GCA_019359885.1 Listronotus oregonensis | reverse complement strand
TATTTATTCGCAAAAAAAAAATAAGTTGCATCTGTACCTGTATACGTAAGTAGATAATGACTGGTGTTAAGTTTGACTTTGATGTTTTTGTCAGTTAGTCAGTTGGCATTTTTTATTTAACGATTTGCCCAAAATGGAAGAAATTTAAAAAAAATATAAGAGGAAAGGCCATAAAAGCGACCAAAATTTTTTTGCCAGTTAAATCAAGGCAACAGTATGATCGGGAGTATGGCATATTTGGTATTTGGAAAGATGCGAACGCAATTCTTCAAAAAAACCGAAAACGTTTTAATGCCATTTTTTCCAGGAACTGGTAAGTTATTGATTTTATTTTAACACATATTTTTAAAAAAAACTTTATTATTTTTAGTGGGAAAAATACAGTCCGAACTCTTTTGGACCAAGTATTCCACCCTAAGGTCTACGTTGATGGTCTATGAAAATGGGGGACATTTCGCAAGACCATCGTCTCATATCTTTTTTAAAAGTTAAGTCGAAAGGATACCCCCCCGGAAGAAGTCTAAAGTTTTGGAAGGAGAACAAATATTAAAATTTATTAAGAAGGCTCCTGATGATATCTACTTGGTAAAAAAAAGTCATATTGGTAATGGGTGTTTTTGGAGGTTTAAGACGAGATGAGTTGGTCAAAATGACCATTGATGACATTGAAGATAGAGGAACAGTCTTGGTTATAAAGGAAAACCAGAAACTAAAACTTCAATTTCCCAAAAAGTTTTACTATCATTGAAGAAGATTTAGGCGCTTTAAATTTAATAAAAAAGTACAAAAACATTAAGACCAGCTGGAATAAAGGAGCGAAGATTTTTCTTACCTATAGAAAGGGTCGATGTACAGTAAAACCCTTTTTGGGAAAAAAAAATACTATAGGGAGCGTCCCAACATTGATAAAAAAATTTTTTTAAAACGGGATAATGCAGAAGCTTCCCCCGGGGCCACTGTTTGCGTCGCACATCGTCAACTTTACTTGTTGAGGCAGGTGCTTCGTTTGAAATGCCCTAGGTGTGATAGCGGGTATTATTGCTATCATAACATATTCCGTTTCTAAGGTATTATAGATTAATAATAGATAGGTAAAACATAAATAAAAAAAAAAGAAATGGCGTTTTTTCCCTTTTTTTTTTTTAAATTTTTTGGGGAAATATTTAAATTTTTTCTTTTTAAAAGGGGGCATTTAATCAGCATCAAATTGCGCAACTTTGCCTCAATTTAACCCACCACGTATTGCTTTAAGTTTCAATATTATTTCGAGTTTAGAAATCTATTTCTTTAATATATGTAATATCTGTGCCATTAGGGTCCTTAATCCAAAACTAAAAAGTTTTATGTCTTACAGAGGGTCTAAGCGCACCATATTAAATTATAGCAGGTAGGACTGGTCCAACTCAATTATGTACGGCGTCACTAATAAAAGCATTGCAACTTGCAACGGGAACTCCTGTTTAATTCACTGTTAGTTTAAGAACTGTTAATCGAAAAGAATACAATTAATAAAGCATTCAAAAGCAAAATATAGAACATTTTATATTTATTTGTATTTGAAACAAAAATCCTATATACAGTAAAAGCTCTTTATTCGCGGGGTATATGTTCCGTAAATATTCCGCGTATACAGAAATCGTTAATATGGAATCGTTATTTGTATGGGATTATATGGGATACATTCCTAGGTGATAAAATAAAAAATAATTATATAAAAAAAAGAATTTAATTTAATTTTTTGACCATATTGATTAATTATTCAGGCTTAGGCAGTGATTTAAAGAGTTTTGTAATTTTTGTCTTGCTTGGCAGTTTTTAAAAGCTTCTTCAATTCAGTCTGATATTCAGCAGTGGCATTAGCAATTTGCCTTTTAAAAATTAGACTTCGTTTCATAAGAAATCACAAAGCTCATTTGCCATTCTTAAACCTTCACTAAGATTTTTTAAATTAAATGTCACGTTTCCCGTGCTTGTTGAAGCCTCTTCTTCAATAGGCTGTGAATTTAACATTTCCTTCAAGTCGGTTTCAGTCAAATCTTCATCTTGCGATTCAAGCAACTTCTGAATGTCACTTCTTCTATCACAACTTCTATCTGTTCGAACCCATCTCGTCCTATTTCATTCGCAATTTCGGCTATTAGTTCATTTGACGACGCGTTTACAAAGGATATTCGGTTGGCTACCTACATGTTGGAATCCTTTTTATCAATGTGTATAAACCGATGTACCGATTAGATCCGCGAATAAGGAAATCTGTAGACGCGAATAGGTCGCATTTTTTTAATCCGCAAATAGTGAAAACGCAAATAAAGGAAGCGCGAATAGGAAGCTCTGGCTGTATTATATATAAAAAAGGAATTCAATTACGAGTCTCTAGAGCAGAGGTTCTCAAACTTATTTCGTCTAACGCCCACTTTAAAATCAGTTATTTTGTAGCGCCCCCCATTTTTTTCCCCTTAAAATCTCAATAACATAGTCTCGACTCGCCTGGACTTTAATTAAACCTATATTCTAAACGACACTTTTCTTCTTACCAGAGAGAGCACTATTAATGCAACTTTATAATATTAAAAGTATCTTTGATTTAAAATTAATAATAATCAACATTGATCAATTAATAATAATTCAACTTTACATTATTAAGAGTATCTTTTATTCAAAATTAACAATACCTAACATTGAGGAATAATAATTCAACTTTACAGTATTAAAAGTATCGGGGTAGCGGGCGGAGTGGCGGGAGGGCGAGCGAGTGCAATGCGTGCATGCGGCGGAACGTCACGCCTGGAGGTGGGTTTAAATATTTTTACTTTAATCAATTTATTTGATTTATTTACTTAAAAGATTCGTTCGCAATCGATTCAGTTTATTATGACGCCGGTCGGACTCGGTCGGTTTTGAATTCCACAAAAAATGTGATAGTTATCATAAATAAAGAAATTATTTACACTTATTTCATTTTGGTATAATTATTATTTTAAAATATATTGGGAATAAAACTTTTAAAACCATAATTAATAAAACATTAAATGTACCTCCTAATTAAGTCTTTGTTCAAAAAAATAGTTAAAACAAATAGAAAAAGTTCTTTTAATTGCCAAATAGATATATAGGCAAAACTGACTAGAACCGACAATACGCATAAATTGTTTGCCTAATACACCTCTGGAAATGTGAGCAAAATGGTAATATAACAAACCGCTCGCCACTTGCCAGGTCGTAGCACAAAAACGACCGATTTGCCGTCATAAAATACCGAATTACCGAATCTTCGAGTTCAATCCGATTATGACTTAGTGACCTTATGAACGAAACGGATCATCCATACTAGATTAGGAGAAGCGTCAATCGTGAATGATTCGATCACAGTGACCGAATCGTTTATGAATATTGAACGATCGAATCTCGTACGCTCGCAGTGATCGAATCAATTATCCGACTGAAAGACGGAAAGTAACGTAACGAATGAAGTTGTGTTGTCTGGCTGGCTTTGGTTCGCCCGCTCCGCTTGCAATCATCTTCGTTCGGATGACTAGTGTTGTTACCGTTCATGCTAATCAATAACCAGTCCAGTGTGCCATGTGTCACCATATCAAAATATCGACCATCGCTGGGATGTTTGGTTTCACGCTTATAAAAAAATGATTGATTGATTGAACGATTGAAAAGATTGGATCATTTGAGAAATCGGTCAATGATTGATTCGATCGCGAGTGAATGATCGTGGAGTTACCCATCTCTATACTAGATTCGCTCGCTTGAGTGCAACAATACATACATATTTAACACGTGTCTTCGAGGTGGGCACCTCACCTGCGACACTTGAAGACACGAATATCTTTCAGTGTTTGAGACCTATTACTAAATATCTTAACATATAAATAGCGTATTGTAAACGCATTAAAAATATTAAACGTTTAATATATTTTTAATTTATATTTATAAAAAAAAATAGGATAAAAATATGAACTAATAAATGAATGTTGTATAGTAGAAGGATTTTAATTTCAGTGAATTTTAAAATATGAAGTAGCTGAAGTTACAAATCACCCATCCCCCCCCAAAAATCACATCAGCCCCCCCAAATTTTTTTTTTGGGTCCTTTACCGCCCCCCTCTAGACCACCAGCGCCCACGGGGGGGGGTTATCCCCCATTTTTTAGAAAGACTGCTCTAGAGATATAAAGTTATTTTTATAAGATTTTTTTGCTGCCTAGTATGCATTACTTAGGACAAATTTTTAATATCAAACGCATATTTTATACCGGATCTTTCCAACTTCCATCGTGACATTATTAAGTTAAATTCGATTGAGCAGGAAAATCTATTATATAAAAAAAGTGACGAGCAAATTTAAAAAATTTTTTTGGATTGGGTTTTTTTAAATTTTTTTATATCTTTTAGAGAAATTTAAAAAAATAAAATGTTTTTAAAGATGAGTATTGCAGTTTGTTGTAATTATTGGCGGCATCACTATGTTTAATAGGTGTCCGTAAACTTTTTAACACATACCTTTTATTTGTAACCCAGACAATTTTTATAAACAATCAGAACTTACCAAAATTAAAAACCATAATTTCTATTTATGTCGGATAAAAAACTAAAAATCTACAAGTTGCATGTAGCACAATTAGACAACATAAAAATATTGCTTACTTAAGAGATACTTAGAGTTAATGCTTTAAATTTTAAACAATTATGCCATTTTTTTATTAAATACCAAATAACAATATTCTAGAATTAACTAAATAACTAAATCTATATTTAAAAATTAAAAACTTCATTAAGTCCTAGGTCTTTCTGATTGCATCTAGTACCGATGCTGCATTACCCAGCTGCACAGCTAAACCAATTTTTTGGATAATGAAACTTCGATATTTGTTGCATGGATTTTTTTGCAAATTTCATTTATAAATCCCTTAGCCTTATCACCCAAAGGACCAAAAGTTTCCACAGCAAAATGAATGACGATCTTCAAGCTCTTTATATTTTAATTGTTTTTTATTCTCGACAAGACGAGCAGCCGCACCAACTATATTAGAAGTTTTATACAGATAGGATTTTGCAAATGTATGGCTGCTAGTAGCGTCAAAAAAAAAATTTTTAAAAGAGCTCTCTGATAATGTCATTTATATGATTTTTTTCTAGAAAACGTCCTGCGCTGTTTTTGAAAATTTTAAACCCCTGTAGGCCATAAATATCAGCATGTTCACCGCAAACGCAGGTCTGCTGTCAACACACAGGCAGACCAAGTCTGAAAGCGACGGAAATATGGAATGTTTTGGTATCTAACAAATTTTCCAAAGTGGAAGATGAAAGTGCGTTAATCCAAGCATTGGCAGCTTGGCAAATCAAAAAGTCAAAATTTTTTTTTTTTTTTTTTTGGTATTTCTTGTGGTTGATTTTAAAGATTGCAAACAGATAACCATCTTACAAAACAATTGCTTAAATCATTATCTATTGTCGTAAGAAAATAGGAAGGTAAAATATTGGAAAGTAAATCTGATACATCATTAATTAAACCCAAAAAGGCTGAAATGGATGTATCCCTTATTCCGAGACCTCCAAATTTTACAGCAAGAGTGATTTTTTATAGTTTAAATTTGTTTTTTGTCACTTCGTGTTTATTTGCTTGTTTCTTATTCTTAAGACATCCTACGAAGATTTGTCTAAACTGCCTAGTGCCATGCGTGCGAAATTAAAAAAAAATTTTTCGGTTTTCCCGCACGTAGTCTTATTTTAAAATTTAAATTTTTCTTTTTCCATGTTATATTTTTTTCTTTTAGTATCTATGTTTTTATAGCTTTTTAAGACTTTCTCTGTATTGTAACTTAAAATGTGCACAATAAAAAAAGTCTTTCTTTGTACTCCTAATGATGAGAATATTAAATATCACGCTGTGCTTTAAACTATTAAAGTTTCCCTGGATATACAAACAATATTGTTGTCCAAAGAATTTTACGTTGCTTAAAAGAAAAAACCCCAAACCCCTTTTTTTTATTCTTTTTTTATTTTTTTTGAAAAAAAAAATTTTTAGTCTGAAGTCGCCGTTACTCATCGAATATTAAAAAAAATAATATCCTGAAAGTGCCGCCGGCCCCTTTTTAAATTTGCAAGTAAAATAAACTAAATGTAACATACGGTATACACAAATACGTGCCTATTACATGTTATTAACGTTACGTAAATGCAAAATCCCAAAAAAAGTATAGTGTTTTTGACTGTGTAAACAAGGTTTTGTTGGTTGACATGAGCGTAGAAATTGTGTTTTTGCAAGAATTTTTCCCGGGGTTCATACTCAATTATAATTTATAACGAAATGGGTTTTTTTTCAATATTCAGGGCTTTTGACTTTTTTCAGCAGGAAAAAAAAATCCCACAAACTTCCTTTAGCCATCCATCTAAACTTTGCTTTTGGCATCACTTTTCGTTGAATACTTATTTTTCTCATCTAGCTAACACTCAGACTTAAAATTTTTTTTTTAAACCCCCTTTTTTTTAAAATTTTAACGATGGCACGGGTTTTTTTTTTTTCCTTGAACAGTCCAAAAAGGGGTTTTAAACCAAATTTTCAAAATTTTAAAAGAGTTTTTTAAAAAATTTAAAGGAAAAGGATATTTTATTTATTTATAGGGATAATAATTCAGGGTAAAAGAACAAACAAAGTGAGATGTTTAATGCCTTTTTAAATTGGACTGAAAAAGGGGTGCATATAAGGGCATTTTGTATTGCTTTGTTGGAGTCCCCCCAGGGCTGGCTAATATCCAGGACAGAAGTCTGTCGGGGGTCAAGAGAGAAAGGTTTTCTGTAAGCGTGTTAGTATGGCGAACGTTTTTTTTTTAAATTGAATTAAGAATGCTAAGAGTTGTGGGAGTACGTCATTTCACAGACATGAGACCGATATCCTAAAGGGGGTCTTATTTGGGATATATACAAAGTATACAAATTAGAAGGGGAGAAATACTTTCTGGCTTGAAAAAGGAATCCGAGCCTTTTGAAGCTGTTGTGGCTATAGATGTAATGCTAGTTAAGGTTATTTTTAAATGTATCATAGGGTTAAATAAGTTTTTGTTCTGGTGTTGGCGTTGAGTTGTGTTCTGGCCGCTCATTATTAAAGTATGAGTATTGGAAGACGCGATGGCGAACATAATTGTGTTTTAGAGCCATTAAACTGAACAATACTTTTGGCGTGCTAATCCTTTTTTAAATTTTTGAAGCCCCTTTAAAAAAGCCATATCTGTATTCCTGCGCTTTTTTTTTAAATCAGGCTTAGGGACCTGTTTTAGAAACTGAATATTGAAGTGAATGGTACTATCGTCAGTCCTTTTTATTTAAACATTTTTATTTTTAAAATAAAGTAAATAATTTTTTTTTATGTATCCAGAATATTATCCGACATATCCTGGAAATGGAAAAGACTTCTTACAGTGATTTGCATTTTTATTGACAGGTTGACGGGGGAAAAGGGTTTTTTTACCTTATTAATGTCTTAACGGTTTCTTTTTTTTACCAACAATACAGATACCTAGATTTTTTTTTTTCCGAATTTGAAAAAATGAATCGGCGGGATAAAATTACTCTTGAAACCTTTTATTAAAACCAAAAAATTTTTCGCTTTTTTTTGTAGTCCCGTTGCAACTTTATAACAGGAATACGTAAAATATAAAGGGTATTTTTCAATAGACGTTGTCGTTTAATAGGGAATGTCGTTTTATTTTTTAAAAACTAAAGTTTTTTTTTTTAGAGTCCCCTTTTTTAAAAAATTTCATGTTGATCTGTCAACCTATTCGTATATTTGGGGGTGTTAAAAATTAATATGTCACAGTATTTTACTACAATATAAAACATTAAATTTCATGCAGTAATAAAATTCTTATGTTTGGAGGATGTCGCACAAAAACAAATTCATGAGCGGTATAAGTGTAAAAAGAGGTGAAGGATGTTCAAAAAGTGCTTTAACACCAGAAATTCCAGCAAAAATACATGATAGGGTTTTTAAAAAAAAACTTCCTTTAACTAAAAAAAAATTTTATAGAAGCCCTAGGAATTTCATTAGTGATAGTGGAGTGGTATGCAAAATTTTTAGTTGTAGTTTTGAATTACAAAAAGCTCTGTTCACAATGGGTGCCACATTTGCTCACAATGAAGCAAGAAGTGCAGTATTTTTAAAAACATTTGGAGTGTTTTAAAAGAAAAAAAAAAAAATTTTGTGCACCCCCTTTTTTTCTGTGGATGAGAGTTGGGTCTACCGCCATAACGCTTAATCAAAACAAGAGGCAAGAAGGGGGGTGTGAACTCAAAACTTCGGCTACGAAGTGAGTTAGGGTCTAGAAACCGGCCATGAAGGTTTTAGCACTAGCTTTTAGAGACACACAAATAATTTGTGGATTACCCCAAAACTGGTAAAACAATAAAGTCAGAATATTATTTTAACCGAAATTGTAACCCTTTGGACCAACTGAATATAAAAATTCAAAAGAAAGATCTAGTTTGTAATAAGACTAAGCACCCCTTTACGCACCTCAAAAAACCTTAACAAAAATCAAAGATTTAAGGTAGAAAGTGTTGCAACGTCCATTTTTTTCCGGATTTTTTTTCCTTTTGACTGTTGGTTGTTCATACATCTCAAGACATTCTTGCGTCAAACGGAAGAGGTAATAGCAGCCGTGGATGCGTATTTCGAGTCTTTCGGAATGTCATTTTAGAGGAATCCATGAATTAAAAGATTACTGGAACCCCAAAAATTTTAAAGTTTAGGGAGATTTAATTAAATAATGTGCTGGGTTTTAAACCATATACTTCTATTTTTTATCGAATGACAAAACTTGTTTTAAAAAAGCGTGTATCTTTGATGTTTTTTTTTTTTTTTTTTAATTTTCTGGTAATTCTTGTGCCAACAATGTGTTATTTTAAGTACCTATCCTTATCTTATTATTTGATTTTATAAAAAATATTAAGCTGATTTTATTTTTAACCCCTCTTGCAAAAATTAGTCGTTTTGACTTAAGATTTTATACTTTAATTTTAGTGCCGTATTAGACGACTGAGGCTAACGCATCTATCTACTTCATTCTACAGTGATTGACTTGATTTGTGTGAATTGTTACGATGGGCAGCAAATTAATTGCAGTCAATGCGGTAACTGCCCATAGCTAAATTGAGCTTTAAAGTGGTAACAAAATATTTAATTTTTCTTTGTTTCAAGAAAAATTAGGTTAAAACATTATTATTGGAGATTTTACCTTTTAGAGTTTTATTTAAGTTTTTTTTAACCTAAAATTTGAGTAAATATAAAAAACCCATCTAGAATTTTTTATTTTGTTAGTTAAATTAATATTTTAAATCCTGTGCTTGCTTTTTGGGAAAATCACAAATAACCACTGCCGTACTTTGTTTTCTTTTTTTTAATCCAACTTGCTTATTTTGCTAAAAAAATAAGAAGAAAAAATCCGGACGCCACTGTTGTAAAAGTTGGCCAAATTTAAAAAAACCCATTTTATTTTCCATAACGATTTTAAAAAATTAGGTTTCCTGAACGGGGCCAAGAGAACAGTATCAAAAAAAAGAGGGGGAAAGGGAAACATCAAAGGTGGATGTAGTTGCGGAATTTAACAAGACAAAACAACTTGATTAATGCTGTTTTTAATGCTTTACTCCTGCTCTCCTGCTTTTTAAAATTATCGGGGACATATTTTATATTTGACCTTTCAGTCATTAATCCTTCAAACTGATATACATTCAGGAAGTTTTAAATAGTGTTATACATGTATTGGTATCCATCAAAATGAGGTTTCCTTATTAAACTTTCTCTGGTGCTTTTTTTTTTTGGATCACTGTCGTTTCCTTCAATTGACATATAACTGACATTTTAGCGAGTCACCTTTTTATCAATTTGGTGTTAGCGTAAAGTTTTTTCAAAAAAAATTTTTTTTTAACTTTTTTTTTTTTTATTATATGCCTTTCCAAATAATATCAGCAGCTATTTGGGAAGGTGGTCAATTTTTGTTTTACCAAATTTTACCAATACTTTTTTAAAAAATTTAAAAAAAAATTTTTAAAATTAAAAAACCCAAGTAAAACTAACAAAATAACCTTAAACCCCTTTTTTATTTTCATTACTTTTTTTTTTGGGGGATTTACGCGAAACGGGGGGTTTTTTTTAAAATTTTAGACGAAACTAATCAAAATATTTTTAGGTAAAAAAAAAAACTGTTTATAATACATAATTCCATGGGGTATTTGCTCGTTAAAGAAAATCTTTAATTATTTTTGTCTTAATGTAAAACTTTAAAATTACCTTCAACATCGTAATTTTCATCACTAAGTTGGTTTGCATAATTTAAACGTTTTTAAAAGAAAAAAAAAGGGGGTTTAAAACTTTTTTTTTTTCTTTTGGGGGGGTCCACGAAGGCTGATGCCTAAGTACAACGACCCCCGGGGGTCTTCAGTGTGGTGAGAGGGAGTTTTTGGGGTTTTAAATTTTTTTGGGGGTTGGGAGGGGAAGGAAAAACCCCCCCGGGCCCGCAGGTTCCATAGCTCGACACTCTAGGAATAAAGGAACGAAGAAAGCGGCAAGTTCGGGGTCTAACTGGGAAATGTAAA
>JAHBCN010026381.1:0-10626 GCA_019359885.1 Listronotus oregonensis | reverse complement strand
ACTTTTGTTTTAATTAACACATATATTACCATCATATTCACGAACTGTACGTTGGATCAGTTGTAAGTTAGGTAAAGAAAATTATGATATTTTTTTTAATTTTTTAGGACGTTTTGTAAAAAAAAGATTTTTATTTTTATAAAAAAACATCATAAAAAGTAAGAAGCCTTTGGGGAATTTCCAATTTTTTAAAGCAAATTTCTTAAAATTTTGTTTAATTTTTTTTTTTTTTCCCCCTTGAAAACGGGTAGCCGACTTGCTACCGAAACGTAGACTAATATTTTTTAATTTTTGGGTTTTTGGGGGGGGGGGGTTTTTTTTCAAGGGAAAAACCGAACTGAGCAGGCTTAGTTCGTTACCCCCCGGACCTGGACCGAAGAGTTCCCATTTTCCAAAAAGTAGTAAGACGAGTATCGCAAAGAAAACATACTGAAACACCTCCTATTCCCGATTCGGAAATTTTTGATCCATTGATTGACGAAAAAATTTTTTTTGGGATTTGTTAGTTTTTTAGGCTCTATTAAATACCCCTTTAAAAAGTTCGGCTTTTTTTAAAAATTATTTGTTATGTTTATTTACTATCCGCAGCATTACTACTGTCAGGTTCCAAAGTCCAAATTTGTTTCTTCTTTAAGGACGTTCCATTGGCGTTTATTTTAAATCCAAACGTTTCCGCAGTCAAATAGCGGAATTTGGAATTGATCAAACCGATTGTCCAGAACCCTTTTTTCAATTGATTTTGAGATATGATATCTACAGCCGTTTGTATCGCCGTTTTGGTGTCCGTTCATGCCGTTCATGATAATCTGCAACAAAGTAAATTTACTTTAATACCCCTTAAAATTTTAGTAGGGGTTTAAAGCAAGGGGAAAAAAAAAATTGTAATGTATTTGAGAGATAAAAAAAAAATTGAATAAGTTGAAGCAAAAAAAAAAAAAAATATTTTTATTTTATTGTTGATGAGAAATTGTTTTATTTCTGTAATATTTATGATATTTATTTTATATTTGGTTATTAAATTAAAACCAAAAAGTTAATATTACTTTTTGGTTTCTTGCATTATAATAGTTAAAGATGATTCTAAGCGGTTTTCCGGTGCTTATTTGCAATGGGATCTGTTTTAGATACATATAGAGGGCAAGGAAGCTTAAAAAAGAGCCAAGTTTTCTAGCAGCTGCTGTGGTTCTGGTTAGTGCTGCTAGTACTGTGTTTATACCATTTAAAGGAATACTTTAGAGTAAAAATTAAATTAAATAGCTTTTTGATCTGGAGGATTTTGAAACCATAAGTAGAAAAGTAAAGTTATTCAGGTTTTTTCCAGCCTACCAACATAAATATGTTGTGGTTAGTTGTTAATATTCATAAACTAGCTATTGCTGCAGTAACAAAAGTGAATGATATTTTTGTTAATACTTACAAATAAATGTCTTAAATATTTTTCATTGTAGGTTTTAGGATTATTTTGTTTACCTATTTTATAGGAAACCTTTTTAATAGACATATCAAAACAAATCAAATCTCACCTTTGATTTAATATATGTCAAAATCACATACCAACGAGAGCTTAGTTGTGGTTTGTCAAAACAACAATTCAAATACCCATAAACCAGTTTATATTGTTCTTGGTGCTTGCCAAAGATAAATCTGTATTGTTTTATACAGAGGGCTTTTTTATTAATTCTCAAGCTATTAAATTGGTTCAATTACTCACTCACTCACCTCAAAAACGCACTTGTTGTCCCTTTTTTGAGGAGGTTTTTGAGAAAGTTACATCCAAATTCAGGAAAATGCGCCCCTGCCTCACTTGTATTGGCAGTTTATTAACACAGAATTTATAGATTTTAAGAAAAGTAAATGTTCTTCACATACAGCAGGTTGTATGAGTTCTTCTCCTTGAAATTCTAAATATTTTTAATGTAGCATACCCTATGTCTGATTTTAATAGTAGCCATAAAATGTGACATATCTGTCGAATAAATACATTAAGTCCAAATTTAATTACTAACTAATATAGTTACAACTCTTTTGCAGCCATACACACGCCTATTTTCCCCTTTGACCCTTTTTTTTTAATTATAATTCAGGGAAAAACTTTAAAAAAATTTTTTTGGCCCACCAAAAAATTTTGGGAAAGGCATAAACTCACTTATGTGTCTTCTGAGCTTTCTTGTTGTTGAGTTTAGATTATCCAAAAAAAATTTGAAAGCAGCCTTTGTTTACACATTTGTAGAAAACCCCCTGTCTTGGCCTTAATTTCTGCAAATTTCATTTCGTCGAAATGTTGGGTGCAATTAAAACAAAGGGGAAATCGCGCAAAAATTAGCAACAACAAAGAATTATTGTTAGAAATGTTAACAGTTGCTAATATTTTCCCCCGTAAAGCCCGGTAAGTCGTAAAAATGATGATTTTCGCACTATTTGTAGCCTTTTTAAATTTTTTATAGTTAGTTTTTCCCGGGGCAATAAAAACGGTATCTAGATTTTTTGTTTTTTTGGGGGTTTTTTTTTTCGACAGTCTCTGTCTTTTTAGTATAACTTAATATCTTTTTTATACAGCAAGAATTCTATTAAAAAAAATCCACAACAGATTTTCTTTTTTATTTTTTTTTTTTTCTTTGGACAGTCCACGAAGGCTGAGGAAAATACAAAAAGTACCGGGGGGGATCTTGTTGTGTATGTTACGGAAAAAAATGTTTAAAGGATCCAAAACTTTCCTTCAACTTTGACCTTTTATCTCTTTTTTTTTTAGTTGTTTGCAAAGAAAGGAAAAAAAGCAAATTTCCCAAACTTAAAGTATCTGGAAAAAAATAAAATCTTAAATAATAGACAATATGGACTTCGTCACAGTAGATCCACAGCTGATCTTCTTTCCTTTGTCTCACACAACTGGAACAAGTCCCTTGAGTTTTCGGGAATCCCAGATCGTTGCTTTTCCCCCATCCAAAGCTTTCGATCAGGTCTGGCATGATGGGCTTCTTAACAAACTTCCATTTTACGGTCTTCCACCTAAGCTTTGCTCTTGGCTTTCCAGTTTCCTTTCTAATCGACTAATTCCTTTCTAATCGAATCAGTTAGTGTAGATGGTCATTCCTTCAGCTTCTACCAAATTAACGCTGGGGTGCCCCAGAGCTCAGTGCTGGCACCCACGCTATTTCTTCTACACATTAACGATCTTCTCTCTTGCACAATTAATCCCATTTATAGTTTTTCTGACGATAGTACCCTCCACCCCCCTTTTTCAATTTTTGCCACCATGAAATTTTATTTGGAAAACAAGCGAAAATTTTCAGATATTTCTTTCACAAGACCCAAATTTATCTTGGGGTTTGGGGGGCCAAAAAAAATTGTTCAGTTTAAAACCTCGAAAACAAGCCCCGTTTCCGTCGCGAAAAAAATCCGAAATCCCTTACATATGAGCGGCCCGGGGTTTGCAGAACAAAGAGTCGTTTAATTTTGTCGGCGTTACTTTTGAAAATAACCTTAACTGACACAAACACATTTCATCCATAGCCTCGGCAGCTTCAAAAAAAATTGGGGTCCTCTTCCGAACCAGAAAAAAAATTTTCTTCTTCCAATCTGTACACTCTATTTGTATCCCAAATCAACCCCTTTTTAATATTGTTCTCATGTCTGGGGAATGGCGTCCCCCCAACACTTAGCATTCTGGGGCCCCCTTTAAAGAAGAGCCGTTCGTCTTATTAATGATCCAACGCTCAAAAAAAAGGTTTCCCCCCCTTGTCCACCGACGAGCTGTAGGGGACCTGTCGGTCTTCTATAGATATTTTCACGGCTTCTGCTCAGGGAATTGACCAGTATAATTCCTTCCCTGGCAGCTCCCAACAGAGCAACACGTAGTGCAACTTCTATGTTCCTTTTTTCAGTTCAGGTAAAGAGGCCTCGAACTTCCGCTTTCTTCGTTCCTTCACCCTTTTGAGTGTCAAGACTATGAAACCGGGGGCCCTTTTGGGAAATTTTTCTTCCAATCTCCAAAAATTTAAGTCCCGTGTGAACAAACTCCCTTTCACCACACTTAAGACCCCCAAGGTACTTTTTGTATTTGGGGCAGCTCGTGGACTGTCCCAAGATAAAAAAATCTTGGTTATTTTTAAAAACCCGGGTTTTGGGAATATAAAAAAAAGGGGGGGGGCCCGCCGATCAGCCGTATCAATGAACGGGGCCCCCCCGGGGTACGGGGCCCCCCCAACGTTAAGCAAAAATTAGAAAAAAGTTATCCACAATGTCACACATATAAAAAAACTGTCAAAAGTTTCAGTTTTCACTTTAGAAATGACAAAAGTCAAAAAAAAGATCTTTTTTTTTCTCGGGTTAAGCGTGTGCCCAAAAGTTGGAAAAATCCTACACCCCTTTTAAAATTCCCCCCGTTTGTCTTCCCCCTTAAAGGGGGGGAAACCCGCAATAACAGATGTATAATGACAAACTACGGAGAGCAATTTTTCGAGTTTTATTTCATTCCGGTTCAAACGTTATTACTTGGGGAAAACAATAAAACCCTTTTTCTTCTGATTATTTATTGGTTAAAATTTTTTATTTTAAAAAAAAATGAGTGAAAGGAAAAGAGATTACCCCCCGGGGGCCCCATGAAAAGAAAAAGTAAACAGAAAAGGGAGGAGGTTATAAAAAAAATGCCCAAAATTTTTCTTTTTTTAAAACAGTCAGCTTCTGTGAGTGACTTAGATTGCAATGGAAAAATACTACCTATTACAAGCGGATGCAGACAGCACCTCACAAAATTCCAAATCACGAACTCGACACGAATGCCTTCGCGCGATTGCTGTTTTTGTACTTAGTTGCCGACTAACGGGCGTCTTAATATTGTTTATTACGTTAGTTTTTTAGAAACATCCCAAACAATTTATAATATATTACAATGTTCTTAAAAAAAAAAATAAATACTAAAATTAAATGAGTGCACTTTCATCAAATCTTCACCAATACAAAATATTATTAAAACTAGTTATTTATGCAAAAAAGTGTGTAAAGTTTGTTTTTTTTTTTACGAAAAGGACCGCTTCGCTATATAACTTATTTAATTTTTTATTTGGGATCGATTTTTCAATTTATATATCAGAAAAAAAAAAAAAACCTAAATATCCATTTAGCATATTAATATACCGAGTGCCATAAACTATGTTATATAATGAAATAATTATAAAATTTTTTGGAAAAAAAATGTTTGAATATACGGTGTTCACTTTACCCACTAGTGTGTAATGTGAATTAGGGGACCTTTTTCGTTATCCCAAAACCCACAGAAATCGAAAAAAAAACATGTCAAATTAAAAAAAAAGTATACTTTTAGTGATTTATTACGTCTGAAATAAATTTGGGGGGAAAAAATATTTAAAAAAACCAGAACTAACCATGACCGCCCTTTCTGGCCGTTCCCCCCGAGGGGTTAGAGAGGGCGCCCATGGATATTTTTTGGTTAGTTAAAGGGCTTTTTTTTTTCCCCCCAACGAGAACCCCCGATCTTAAAAACGAAACCCGGGGATGCCTTGGCGCCACAGAATTAATACGTTTGGCGAGATTGCTGTTTGTGTTTTTTGGGGGGTTTTTTGAAAAATTAAGGGGCATCTCAATATTGTTTATTACGTTAGATTATAGAATAAATAAAATAATAAAATCCGAAACAATTTATAATAAAAGAACATACATACAAATGCTGTGACCTTTCACAATGACGCAACCTACAAATGAAAATTTCCCGTCAATACTTCTGGCCGTTTCGGCTGATCTCGTAAACGGTCGTGATTTGGAATTTTGTGAGGTGCTGTCTGCATCCGCTTGTCTACCTATTTATCTACCAAGTAAAGGGGGTGTTTTGGGTTTTTTTGAAAAAAAAAGGAAACCCTTTAAAATACATGAAAATACCTGATCACAAAAATTTAAATAATAAGAATTTTGTTTTGATATTCTTCATTAGTAGTTATTTACTCAAAAACCCCTTTTTCTCTAATACTGGGAGAATAGATAATTTAGCACTTTAAGATTTTTAGATTATGTCGCCTACAAAAAATTATAAATATCGAATTTTTGACCAAATACTTGAACTTGTATCGTACGTTATTTAACATATATTTTTTAAATTTATCTAAGCATTATTTTTTTGCCCCTTTAGTTTAAAAAATTAAAAAAAATTAACTGTATTAATTTTATTCAATTATATTTTTAGATTCTTCTGAAGCACATTCTCCATTAGATGTCCATTCGGAAATAGAAGAAACCCAAATCGATGATTCGAAGAAGTCTGAAGAATTTAAATTAATTTCCAGATAGAGGAAATTTTGGTGACATTTTAACTGAATGCGAACGAAACATAATTTTTAAATTGGGTCCATTTAAACCACAAGGACCGTTTCCAAAAGATTTAGAAACAAAGCGATGTTTTTCAGCCTATCATTATTCATTTTTTAAAAAAGGCTGGCATAAAATTCCAAGACCGTGGCTATGTTATTCTAATGTTTTAAAAAAAACCATATTGCCACTTCTGTTGGTTATTAGCAGATCGTCAAAGCAAATCGTACCCGCATGGGTTAACGGTGTTTCCGTTAGAAAAAATTTTACGCAATGTATATTTGACCATGAAAACTCACAGCAGCATATTAATGCATCCCCTTTTTATAATAATTGGTTACAAGGAAATACCATTGATACTTTAATGCAAAGGAAATCAATAGTAAAATTACATTCTGGAGAGATGTAAAATTCATCGTATAATTGATGTTATAATTACTTTAGCATCATGTAATTTCCTTTAAGAGGCCATGATTCTGATTCTTGGGGAAATTTTTTTCCATTTTACGTTTACTATTTTTAAATTTTGATCCCCTTTTAAAAAAAATTTTTAAAACCAAAAAAAGGGAAATAAATTATTTGGCCCCCGATTCAAAAAAAAATTATTAATTTTTTTGGTACCGGAGTTAGAAAAAAAAATTATTTTAGAAATTAAGAAAGCACCATTTCTTTTGGAATTATTTTGGGGACAACACAAGACTTGTCAAAAAAATTTCCAACTTTCTGTAGTTTTTCGATACATCTCGATAAAGAAAATGATGATAATACCTAAAGAATTAAAAATCTGTGAGTCCTTTTTTTGGGGTTTTTAGCAGTATCCGATTGCAGTGCAGAAGGACTTAAAACTGAAATTTTAAATATGATTAAAGAATATGGAATTGATTTGTCTAAATGTAGAAAGGGGGGTTCGATGGAGCAAATGTTAATGTCGGGTGTATATGGGGGGTTACAAGCCCTTATAAAAGAGCATGCCCCGAATGCCGATTATGTTCCCTTGCACACGCATTAAATTTAATTTTAAACGATGCTGCGAAACGGGTTCTTGAAGTGTCAACTTTTTTCGATAATTTAGAAAAAATATATACTTTTTTTAGCAATAGTATAAAAAACTGGGCAATGTTGAGTACGAATTCATCTGAAAAATATAAAATTACCCTTTTTTAAAAAGGATGTCCTACTAGATGGACTTCAAAGAACGACGCTTTATTAGCGATAAAGAAAAAAATTTTCATTAATCATGAAAACTTTGTACCAACTAAATTTAATTTCCACCAAAAAAAAGAACGTGAAGAATGTAAAAATATAATTAACATTTTAGAGAGTTAAGATTTCTTTTTGCTTGTCACATTTTTTTCTTCACTATTTGAAATCACTAATCCTGTTTCTAAAGCTCTACAGCATGAAAGTAATGACTTACAGAAAGCTAGTATTTTATTAAGAAATTTTTTTTTAATAGACTGAGCGAAATAAGAAATCAAAATTTATTCAATACTTTGCTAAATGAGTCCAGAAATTTAGCAAAAGAGGGGGGGGAAAAACCCGTTTTTAAAAAAAAAAGGCGAAAAAAAACTGGTTTTTTTTATGAGTTATCACAAGATGAGAAAATTTTTAGCCCCCGGAACATTTTAAGGTCAATGTATACTACTCCCGTTTAGATATATTAATTTCTCAAACTAAAAAAAAGATTTCAGAGCCTTTTTGCCCTTTTAGTTATATGTTCGAAGTATTGCAACCTGAGAAACTCCTATCTTCTTCAAACGAAGTGAAAAAAAAAGCTTCCGGAAAACTGTCGGCTAAGTACAGTAAAGACTTCAGTTAATCTTTTGAACAATTAATTGCTCGGGAAAAATGCTTAAAATCTGAAATTAAAAAAAAGCTTTCCCCTTAAGGAACTCATGGAATTATTGCAAATAAAATTCAATAGCCTTGCATCCAGTTTTCCGGATGTAATAACAGCATGCTTTCTATTCTTGACCCTTCCAGTTACAACTGCAACAGCTGAAAGAAGTTTCTAAAAAAATTAAAATGATTAAAAATTACCTAAGGCCCCGATGGGCAGGAAGGGGTTTTCAGACTTGTCAGTATTGTCTATAGAGGCAGAAATTTTAAAAAAAAGGGGAAACGTCTTCAGCTATAGATGATTTAATAAATCAATTCAAAAAAAAAGGAAAAAAATTTAAAATTTTTAATTTAATTGTTTGGCTAGCTCAATTTCTGGGGGGAAAAGGGTAATTTTAATCAATAAATCTTTTTTTTTAATTTAAGCAAGCATTTTTTTTTCTTTTGTAAGATATCTTTACCCTTTATTTGGGCTCCCAACTAATTTTGATACGGGGCCCCCCAACGCACGCTACGCCACTGAATCAAAACTATACAAATGTCTGGTTAGTTCTTTCCGAATGTCTGGTTGTTTTGATAAAAAAATCATCTTTTCTAACCAGCACTTACCAGAAATAACCAGTAAATATTCGTAGCTAGTTTAGGATGAAGGTAATTTTTTTTTCAAAATAACAAGACAAAACCCTTAAATGGAAAAGGAAATGCTTTTCTTTATTACAAACGAAAATTCCTGGGTATCATTGAGACAAATCTCTAAGAAGAAGACTTTATTGGGCCGAAATACAAGAACTTTTTAAAAATATACTTTTTTCAATAGTATATTTAAAAGGGGCCACAGATTGGGGACATGCATGGGGATTTCAGAAACTGAGGATAGAATCCGGGGAAATTATTGCAAAGTTGCGCATTTGGGTGCCTAACAAATGCCGTTTAGAAAGTTTAAAATTCCTATATTTGGGGGAAAGAAAACCGAATTTGCCGATTTCGTTTTAATTTTTTTTTTTCGTTATTTAAAGAGATATGGAAAAACATACACACTTTTTTTTTGGGGCCCTTTTTTAACTCTAAAAAAGGTTGAGAGATTTTTTTCCTAGACGCTTAAAAACCTCATCAACTTTATTTTTTTTTAAAAAGGCATTTAATTGGGGTTTTTGCATTTTTTTTTAAACAGTTATAATCCCAATTAAATGATGTATAACACTTAATATTTTTTTTTTTAAACAAAATTTTTCATAACAGACAATGAGGTTTGACAAGGAACGCACATCATTTTTTATAGGGGCGTTCCATATTTGTTAATAAATTTAATTGTTATACATTCTTGTAATTGGAATAATGAGGTTAAAAAAAAAAATAAAGAACCCAGGACATATTTAAGAAAATAAATTGATGATGGTTTAAGGAAAACGAAACGCGTATGGAAAATCTCAACGCTGTCCTGTAGACTTAAAAGGGCCCAAAAGAAAGGTTTTTTTTTTTATTTTCTTTAAATCTCAGATAAAAATAAAAACAAAATCGGCAAATTTCGGTTTTTTCCGGATATCTCCGGAAGTGGGAATATTGTAACTTTTTTGGACGGGAGACGAAAACAAATTTAATATTTAAATTTATTTTATTTTAATATATTATAAATTTAATTTTTTTTTTATTTAATAATTTATTATATATATATATATATAAATATATATATATATATATATATATATATATATATATATATATATATATATATATATATATATATATATATATATATATATATATATATATTATATATATATATAATATATATATATATATATATATGAATACCCAGATCTAGTTAAAAAAAATAGTTTTACAAGACGCCAGGTTGCAACATGCCACCTATGTGCATTTTCTTCATTCCCATTTCAAACGAACAGGGGGAAAGATTTTATCAACAAATTGCTCAAATGGTGAAGCGAATAGGGGAAAAATTCATTATTACCTTGTGCGTTAGTCAATACCAATAAAACCTAAAATACCTTCGAAAAATTTTGTCGGAAATTTTTTATGAGGAAAAAGTGATCCCAATTTATTATAATAGCATTAATTTGGGTATTTATTTGGATTGGGTTTCATGAATGCATGGATTATTTTTATATGACTTGTATATAATAAAAAGATTTGAGTATCTAGGTGGTTTTATTTGGTTATCTTATAAAAAATATCCATATTTTCCCCCAAAAAAATTATAAAAAGTAAGATACACTCCCATAATATTTTATCAAATGAAATTTTCACTCATCTTATGTTTTAAGTTGTTAAAAGGGAGAAACACGATTTTTTGCCTTCAAAATATAACTCTTCTGTGGGTACCAGGACATTCGGGAATAGAAGGCAATCATCAGCAGCATCAATCAGGATCATCCACTCCATACTTTGGACCAGAACCTGCCCTTGAGGTGACCAAAACCACAGCACGAGGACAAACCAGAGTATGGATCCGAA
>JAHBCN010026380.1:0-10704 GCA_019359885.1 Listronotus oregonensis | reverse complement strand
AAAAATATTTAAAAAAATTATTTAAAAAATACATATATACATATATATATATATATATATATATATATATATATATATATATATATATATATATATATATATATATATATATATATATATATATATATTCAGGGTGATTCATGAGGAAATGTCAATACTTCAGGTACGTAGATAAACCTAAAAGTCTAAAAAATATGGGACCGGGGGTTTTTTTTTCCCCGAAATTTTAGGGTGTTAAAGTTTTTATTTATTTTTTATATTTTTTAAAAAAAAATCTTTTTGTTAATGTAAATATTGGAGAAAATTTGGCCCCCGGGGTTTTTTGAAAAAACCCCAAAACCCAAAATTCGAACCCTAATCTTATTACGGCTTTTAGTTAAAGGGGGGCCACCTCCTCTTTTTACTATTTTGAACAACCACTTTTTTTTGGTTTCCCCTTTATAAACATTTTTAAGTAAATTAAATAACTGTTTTTTTTTTTTTACGTCAAAAAGGTATTCTTAAAAAAATCGATATAAAAAAACCTTTTTAAGATATTTTTTTAAAAAAAAAATGAAACCCAAAAAATTTTTTTATAATAGCCTAATTTGAAAAAAATTAATCAAAATGTATAATTAAAAATATTATTTTAATTTTCAAAAAATTATTGTTCTTAAATTATGTTTAAAAACAAAAAAAAAAAAAAAAAAAAATAAAAACTTAAACACCCTTTATATCGGAATATATATATATATATATATATATATATATATATATATATATATATATATATATATATATATATATATATATATATATATATATATATATATATATATATATATATATATATATATATATATATATATATATATATTTTTTTTTTTTTGGGTCAGGATTGTGTTGTATTTATGTTCTAAGTAAAGCCCTAAAAACAAAAAAATTTTTTTCAAAATTTTTTTTTTTAAAAAAAAATGTGACTTCATTAAAAAAAAAAAAGTTGGTTTTTTTTTAAAAAATAAAAAAACGAAAAAAAAACCCTTTTTTACATTTTTTTTTTTTTAATTTCAAAAAAACCCCAAAAAACCAAAAAAAAAAAAAGCCCACCGAGCGAAAAAAAAGGGTTATTCAAAAATATTCTTCTATCTCGAGTTTCCAAGTTGCGATAAACGCATCTGAAATTTGGGTGCCCCCTAAAATATTTACTCATAAAACTACCAATCTGCTGAGTTTTGAACTTCCCCAAAATTACTTTTAAAACCATAAATTTTATTTAAACAATACCCTCCCTATGGCTAATTTCCAACCTTTTTGCTTTGTTTTTAAAATAAACTTTTTTTATTTTTGAGCAGAAACGAAATTTATACCCCCCCTTTAAGATTGTTTTTAAAAATCTTTTTTGGGGGGATTTTTAGACGGAGCTTTAAAATAAATCGAAAAAAATAAGGAAAAAAATATATGTCAATTTAAAATACAACTTAATAAACGATAAAAGAATAATTATAACGTCAGTTTCCATATCAATTAACCGAAAAAAGATTAATTATTTCACAGACGAGAGCTACATCCCTTACATTCTATTTTTTAAATAAACAAGTGAAAATGAGCTGATGCCTAAGTACTTGTGTACCGTGGTGTCTTCAGTGTGGTGAGAGGGAGTTTGTTCACACGGGACTTAAATTTTTGGAGATTGGGAGGAGAAGGAAAAACTTCTGCGGGCAGCAGGTTCCATAGTCTTGACACTCTTAGAATAAAGGAACGAAGAAAACAGAAAGTTCGGGGCCTCTCTAACTGAACTGTAAAAGGATGCATAAAAGTTGCACTACGTGTTGCCCTGTTGGGAGCTGCCAGAGAAGGAATAATACTGGCCAATTCCTCTGAGCAGAAGCCGTAAAATACCTATAGAAGAGCGACAGATCCCCTACAGCTCGAAGATGGGCAAGAAGAGGAAGCCTTTCTGTGAGCGTTGGATCATTAATAAGACGAACAGCCCTTTTTTGAATGGAGTCCAGAATGCTAAGTGTTGTAGGGGACGCCATTCCCCAGACATGAGAACAATATTCTAAAGAGGGTCTGATTTGGGATACATACAGAGTGTACAGATTGGAAGAAGAGAAATATTTTCTGACTCGAAAGAGAAATCCAATCTTTTTTGAAGCTGCCGAAGCTATGGATTAAATGTGTTTGTGCCAGTTAAGATTATTCTCAAAAGTAACGACTCTTTGTTCTGCAGAACTTAGCCGCTCATATGTAAGGGATGAGCATTAGCAGACTTTTTTTGCCACAGCGAACATGACTGTGTTTTGGAGGCATTAAACTGAACACGATTTTTGGTGCCCCAATCCAAGATAAGTTTGAGGTCTTGTGAAAGATATATCTGCATTGACCTGCGCTTGTTTTCAAAATCAGAATTACACGGTGGCTTAAGAAATTGATTACTAGAGTGGAGGGTACTATCGTCAGCAAAACTATGAATGGTATTGATTGTGGAAGAGAGAAGATCGTTAATGTGTAGAAGAAGCAGCGTGGGTGCCAGCACTGAGCCCTGGGGCACCCCAGCATTAATTTGGTAGAAGCTGGAGGAATGACCATCTACACTAACTGATATACGTCGATTAGAAAGGAAACTGGAAAGCCAAGAGCAAAGCTTAGGTGGAAGACCGCAAGAAGGAAGTTTGTTAAGAAGCCCATCATGCCAGACCTGATCGAAAGCTTTGGATATGTCAAGAGCAACGATCTGGGATTCACCAGAAGAAACTTAAGGGACTTGTTCCAGTTGTGTGAGACAAAGGAAAGAAGATCAACTGTGGGTCTACTGTGACGGAATCCATATTGTCTATCATGTAAGATCCTATGTTTTCCAGATACTTTAAGATTTGGGAATTATTGAATTTTTCCATTACTTTGCAAACAACTGAAAGAAGAGATATAGGCCTATAGTTAGAAGGGAGACTTTTGGATCCTTTTTTGGGGACAGGTTGCACACGTGCAGCTTTCCAACTCTCCGGGAAAATGCCCGTGTCGTAAGAGATTCGAAAGAGGCGAGTTAAGATGGGTGCAAGCTCAGGAGCACATTTTTTTTAAGACGATTGCTGGTATGCCATCCAGCCCAGACGATTTTTTAGTATTAAGAGAAGAAAGAATACGCTTGATCTGTTTGACTTTAAGCTGATACGAAAATCCGTTGTGTCCGCTTGCTCTCGGACCACGTAACTTAAAAATTTGCTTGCTGCGCTCTCATGCAAGATGTACGTAATCTTGGAACTTAGCCTATAATATAATTCTTTATTAACTTAATTTCTGAAAATTACACTTAACCATAATTTGGAAAAAAAAGAATTTCTTAGAGTGCAAAATTTTATTCCAAATTTGGAAACGTCTAAACTATATAAACAATAAATTTTGTTGCAGGTTATTTTAACAAACTACTTATAACCATGATGATCCCTTATAAAATAATTGGCCAGTGACGTCTTCCAAATTATTCCATGTATCGTCTATTCACGTCTCGACGCCTTACTGTGTCCATTTTTAGCCACGGTAAAATTCTAACTTGACCCGCATTCATTTGCTTATCCCAGCTCAGTCCTTGTTGAAAAAGCTCTTAGCTAAGACAAAAGTATTTGGGGTTTTGCATGTATCAGAAAAAGATGGAAAGATAAAAGTCCCGGATTTTTCTCCTCTTGGGGGTTGAAAAACAGTAATTGTGAGTTCGGGAGTACTCGGGAATTGCAAGTGTTTGACTCACTCTCGCAAAATTGTCAGTTTTCTCTCGAAATGCGGCTATTTTAGATTTAGTTTTGTTTGTTTTTGGCATTGGCACAATTTCTTGAGTAAGTATTTTTGGGTGTGAAGTCTTTTTTTGGCTTTAAATAACGCTTTTAATGTCGTAATCGTTGCAAAACTTTCCTAAAGGCTAACCCAGTCTTTAAAGCCTTTCTATTTTAATTTTAAAGATATGTAGCGTATTTTTAGAAGTACAACAGGTGTAACCATAATTTAGCAGCCAATGTGCTTTTAGTTTTATAGGTTTTCAAGCATATAATTTAAAGCAGACAAAGTGCGTTTTATTAAATGGCTGGAACGCCAACGTAAAATCGGTTAGGGGATACCAAAAATAAAATTCAGAAAAAATTATCTAAAAAAAATTTAAGTGCGTAATAGACTTAGTAGACATGCGCCAAATTTTAATAGCATTACATGATAAATGAAGTGACAACATTTGTAAAGCCTTCTTCTTCTTTTTTAAGTAGTGATGAGCGAGACCGGTCTTGGTCTTGCGGCCTTGGTCTTGGTCTTGCAGCAAGACCAAGACCGAGAAGTGCAAGACTACGCAAGACCAAGACCGACCTGCAAGACTCTTGCACTTTTGTCACTTTTTTTATTATAATATTCAATTTTTATATTCAATATACAGAGATATTTCATACAGACATGACAAAAAATGTGCCGAGAACTGCTAAAAAGGCGATTATTTTATGAGTCAGAGATATTTTTAATAAAATAATAATTAAATCGATCACTTTATTCTTTTATGAAATTCTCTAACAACGATAACTAGTAAATTCAATAACATGTTTTAAAAATAATAAGATTGTGACTCAATGGTCCGACAAAGCTCGATAACTCCAAAACCGTTTACGACAGAGAAAAACTAGGAGTACAAAAGTTATAGAAGCTGAAAATTATTTGCCTATTCCTAATGTTTCTTTTTAATTGGCTATCTAGTGATGCCACTTACAGGGTGGATCAAAAATTTCCAAAATCCATAAATACATTATTTTTGTGCCATACTGTAAGAAGTGGTATTATTAGATTGCTCCTTAAAACTGAGATATAAATGTAAAAGGGATGGTTTAATAAAAAATATATTTGTTATGTCATATAGGAATACTTTTTTATAAATGGATTTTAAATTTCACTTCCGCTTTAGACGGAAAAGTCAAAACAATGCCAAAAGTATAATATGGCGTCATTTTTGTCAAAACCGAAAATGATATTTAAAAAACTATCTACTTAGACATTATACCTATATGACAGTTTAAGAATTTTCAGCATAATATAAAGAAAAGCGATTTTTTTAAATGATTTTTTGCCATAATTTTTTATTTTAGGTTAAAAGCTAAAAATAAGGAAGTGTTCTTGAGTGGTAGTGGATTTTTCGAAAAATTCTGAAATAGATCGGTCGATAGCACTATCGACCCACCTTTGTATATGCAGAATGTTTATAAAGTATTTGTACAAACTTTGTACGGCAGATTTTTTACTAATTTGAAAATAAAAAGTTTTTTTGAACTGAAAAGTTTCCTGAATACCTTTTCGTAGAAATTTCACATCTGGTTAAAATTAAAAGTCTTTTTTTTTTCTGCTCGCACAGTACACAGTTTTGTATTTGCTTTAATTTTATATGCTTCTTCAAAGAAAATTTGAATAATTCTTATCACTAAAATGTATCTATATGCCACTAAATGTATAAAAGCAGATTGTGCCTCAATATAACCAAAATGAAGCGCTATAAATAAATAAACCCCTACATTTAAAATACGCTTTTTAATCAAATCATTTAAATATACATGTAAGGTTAAAATTGGTATATTTTAAAATTTTACAGCAATAAATATAGTTTTTATCTTTATTTATTTGTAAATGTTAAAAAATATATATTTTATTTAAGATTGCTTAGTTTAAAGTATTACTACCAAAAATAGCAAGTCCAGCAAGACTAAGACTAAGACCAAGACCGGGTGGTGCAAGACCTTCTTTTGTCTTGCAAGACCAAGACCAAGACCAGACTTGCAAGACCAAGACCAAGACCAAGACTAGCCCGGTCTTGGTCTTGGTCTTGCTTTGCTCATCACTATTTTTAAGTGCCACACTCAAATGTTTGGACGAGATTTTAATAATCCTATGAAATCTACAGCCTATCTTCAGGTTCGCAAATATTTATTAGTCAATCCATTTATGATGTTTCACAAGGTGGCGTCCGATTAAATAAAGTTGATAGATCCAGTGATCTTTTAGTGCATTTATTACTCTTAAAAGACATAAATTAAACATTAGGCAGCTAAGAAGAAAACTTACCAGCGCCAATTTTCATAATTTTTATCGTAGAATTTTGTTATAAAGCCTAAACACAATCTTAATGTCTACCTGGACATTTTTATTAAGGTGCTTAATTTCCCAGAATTTAATTAGGTTATACTGGTATATTTAAAGATAATATTCTGAAAATGTTTAAAATACTTTGTACCAAAAAATGTGATAAATGGACGACCCCTAAATAACGAAGTAAGAAAAAATTGGCAAAATTATTTTTTTTATAAAGTTCATAATTTTGAGTTTACTCATATCTCGTTGCTCGTATTAAGTGAATAGTTTTACCTTAAATAAATAGGAAAAAAGCGTTTAAAGTGTTTTAACAATAGAAAAAAATATATATATTTTTTGTTACAAGGAAATCAGCTTGAGGTTGTAAATTTGTTTTTATTTTACAAACAACAGATTTAGGTAAATTTATATAGCTAAAATTAGAGTTGGAGACAGACACGACACATTTAATATTGTGTGGAATAATTTTGCCAAACAAAACAAAATGTGGGTCAAAATTTACTTATTTTTTATGTCACACGCTAAACAATAGGAAGGTTACTAAAGCCTTTGTAAGTCTTGGATATTAAGAAGTTTGGAATTTTTAAAATAAAATTCAAATATTACTTCCAAAAGCAGCTATAAACATATTTATAGATAAAAATGTATTTATAAAGCCTATTACAATTTTAAATTTTATAATAACAGAATTAAAAACATAGGTAAAACAACCGAAACTTTCTAATTCATATTATTATTCGTTCAATCGTAATTATCTTTTAAAACAGAATTTTTTATTTTATTTTGAACTATACCATTTTCTTTAACCTATATTGGAGATACCAAAACTAACAGCATTAAGGTTCAACGTGAAGTCCGACAGGGGGATACCATATCACCAAAATTGTTTACGTTAGCTCTTGAGGATGTCTTCAAAAGACTACATTGGGAAAATAAAGGGATTAAAATAGATGGAACATACCTATGGAGGTCTTCAAAAGACTACATTGGGAAAATAAAGGGATTAAAATAGATAGAACATACCTAAATAACCTACGATTTGCGGACGATATCGTGTTGATATCGGATGACGTCACGGAGATCAAAGAAATGCTCCAACAACTAAACAGGGAAGCAAAAAATGTCGGACTGAAAATGAACATTTCAAAGACAAAGATAATGAGCCCAGAAAATACGAATATTTCTATTGATGGCTTTACTATCGAAAATGTAAATGCATATAACTATCTAGGGCATACAATATCATTAGACAAAGGCAATAGATCGACAGAAATATCGACACGAATAAAACTCTCATGGGCCGCATTTGGTAAACTGTCATATATATTAAAGAATAATGCTATTCCAATAAACTTAAAACGCAAGGTCTTTAATAGTTGTGTTTTACCTGTTGCGACATACGGCATGGAAACTAACACAAAGCAACGCCGGTAAACTGCGGGTGATGAAAAGGGCACTGGAAAGGTCAATGCTGGGAGTAAGTCTGAGAGACAAAATCAGAAACGAGGAAATACGTAGAAGAACAAGAGTTAAAGACATTATAGAAAAAATCGCAGAAATGAAATGGCAATGGGCGGGTCATGTAGCAAGACAAGACAACGATAGATGGACACCAAAAATTAAAATATGGAGACCGAGAGAGACAAAGCTAAGTATAGGTAGACCGCCTTTGCGATGGATGGGTGATATAAGAAAGATGGCAGGTGTAAACTGGTACCAGAAAGCCCAAAATATGAATCAGTGGAAGGAAATAGGAAAGGCCTATGTCCAGGAGTGGACGAATAGTGGCTGAGGAGAGAGAGAGAGGGAGAGAGATAATAAATTAAAATTAACCTATGGTGCCACAATATTATCATTTTAAATTTTTGCACTTTAAGAATTGAATTAAATGATTAAGTGATTCTTCAAATAAACGGAATGTTTGAAAGAAAAATCTCTGCAGCATGTTAGTAAGCAAAAAAAATTTTTTTTGAGGAATTGGCATTAATAATAAGGCAAGTGACATTTTTTACATGGAATTAAAAATCCGTTAGAAAAGAAAGTATTCCGTAGACATAACAACAATATTCCAAGTAGGGTTTTAAACAGAGTGTGAAGGTTAGAAGGGAAAATTACTTCCAGTAACATATTCTCTTAAAACGACAAAAAACACTGTGAAAGACTAAGCTTTTGTTTTTTAATTAATTTGGATGGTAAAGGTCAAGATTAGCCAAATTTTAAACTTTAACGTAAACATATACACTGAATTAACCAACAAAAATTAAATCAAAAGTATGTACAAAACAAATTGGGGATCAATTTTTTTTCAAGTCGGTGCCAGCGAAGCCATTGTTTTTATTTTGATCAAGTTCTTTATTCGATGGCTCTGCTGGCACCGACCTCAAAAAAGTTGTCCCTACTTTGTTTTGCACCTACTTTGGATTTATATTTTGTTGCTTAATTTAGTGTAACATATAAAAAAATATTATTTCATAATTTTGAGTTTATTTTTTTAGTCGATTATTTTTTTATTACCTTTTTATTTTGTAATTTTTATTTTTAAATAAAAACTGAAATATTTTTTTTGTTTTAGATTTTTATTTACTTATCTGCACTAGATTTTGACTAAGGTTTTAAGATCTTTTCCCTTTGACATCACACCGATAGTTCGTATACCAATAAGCCAGGCCGTTACACTTACACGTATTAGTCCATATTATAAAAACTACTGAACCGATTTTGATAAAATCCTTATTGTTTCCTTAAGTTAAAGTAACTGGTAGCCAAAAACAAAACGAATGGTCACAATCCGATTAATAGTTTCGAAGAAATAAGTGGACAAAGATTCATACATACCAACATACTTACAAACATACAATTATACATACAGTGCTTTTCTTTAATGTCCCTTTCTCTTTATTTTTTGAACGGATCAATTCAAAATATTAAAACTTGAGGTAATGTAATTGATGCATGAATAGTATATTTTAGAGTAAAATTGACAGATGAAAATTTCAAGATGGCTGCTGTGCGCCATCTTGGAAAAAAAATTAAATAAAAAGAGTGGTCTTGTGGCGCATGATTTTGAAGCTCCTGACGAGTATTTTACAACCCTACAATATAAAATCAATTTCTTTACCTACTACAAAATGGTGGTACATTTAATAATTACCTGAGTATATTAAGATTTGTCTTTATTTTCAATTTCCAATAATAACGTTGAGTTCAGTTGAGAAAACGCTGGAAATGGTTGACTCGAACTTTTTGACACAACAACAGTAGGTCTGAAATTTCACGCCGAAGATTTTTAAACACAGTAATATCGATATTTCTACAAATTAATATTTGTTATTCTCTATCGTATACCCAATGTTAAAGCAGGTTCAGTTTCGTACCTGAATATCAACACACTAACATGCATTTCTATAAATAATTGTTAATCTCTGTCGTATCTACAGCAACAGATATAGTTTCGATAACGTTGGTGTTTTTTTGTAGACAGAGACAAAAATTTTAGTACGAAAGAAAACATCATTGTACAGTTAAATATTCTCCTTTAGTTTTCGGTTTTAGTGGTAGATACTGTGTGAACTATTTTTAAAATAACCAATTCTCGTCCATGGGAAGAAAAAATTCGAAGCAATTTTTATTTACGGTGCAACACGTAACTTTCACGAAACCGAAAGGATGTTTAACGATCGTTTCCCGACTCGTCCTATTTGTAGAAAATACTTACGGAAACTCGTATCTAAATTAACAACTACTGGTAGTGTAAACAACAAAAAGCCCCCAGGACGTCCGTCCATCCCGGAAGAAAAGCAAGTTGAAATAATTGGTGAGATGATAGTTAATCCCCAACAGTCTACTTCCTCCGTCGCGAATGTATGTGAGGTTTGTCCTATACTGTATGGAGACTCTTAAAAAGGAATAAGTATCATCCATACAAAATTCAAATGATACACCAGTGAACTGAAGATGACTCTGATCGACGAACAGAATTCTGCAAAACTATGACGGAAACCATTGCACGGCATCCTACCTATTTCCATAATATTTGTTTTTGTGATGAGTGTACATTTTTTCTCAACGGTAATGTTCATAGACAAAATTTTCGTTAATGAAGTGACACTAATCCGAACGTCTTTCGGGAAACTTATGCTCAATATCCAGAAAAAATAAACGTTTGTAAAGGGTTATTGGGAAACCATATTGTGGGGCCTCTATTCATCGAACAAAATTTAATAGGGAAACTGTATTTGGATATGCTGGAAAATACTATTGACCCTCTTATAACCGAAATTGTTGAAGCGAATCCTAATGAATTTGATAGGGATATTGTATTCCAGCAAGATGGAGCTCCACCACACTACTCCAGACAAGTTCAGAACTATTTAGAGGACAACTTTCCCGGTCGTTGAAATGGCCGTCGAGGACCTGTGGAATGGTCAGCTCGCTCGCCAGATTTGACACCTATGGACTTTTTTCTATGGGGCTATTTGAAGCAAAAGGTGTACGAAACTAAGCCTGCTTCAATATTGGATATACGACAGAGAATAACAAATATTTGTAGAAATATCGATGTTACTGTGATTGAAAATGTTCGGGTGAAATTTCAGACCGACTTTGTGTCAGGAAGTT
>JAHBCN010026379.1:0-10695 GCA_019359885.1 Listronotus oregonensis | reverse complement strand
ATTATTTATTTTTTCTAAAAAATCTCCAAATAGGTTTTGGTAGATTGTGCAAAAATTACTTCTTTTTTAGTAAACTAAAAATAGCAAAAATGGGGGTGTTTTATTTAAAATTACATGTTTGCCACTAGTTTCGGGTAAATCTGGCAACACTGCTCAGATTTCGCAGTAAAACTCTATTTGTTTTAAAACGCCGAGATTTTAAAGATGTATTATTTTTTTCTTTGAGGATGCAAATTGGGGATCTTTATGATATAAGTTAATAAAGGAACATAAGTAAATAAATAGCTCACATAACGAAATTTACCCTAATTTTCCGTCCTAATGAAATAACAGAAAAAAATTTTTTACTGTTTTATGTATTTTACTTTCAGAACAAAATATCAGCGTAAAATGTTAAAGCTTTTACTTGTCTACAATTATTTGTTATATTCCCTAATATAATTACAAATGGTTATTTTTCGCATGTACTTTACTTGCATTTTTTTTTATTTATAATTCTAATTTTCTATACCAGAAAATAAAATTTGTAGTTAAATTTGGGTTTTTTAACTTCAGGTTATTTCAAAAAAAAATTTTCTATAATATAGACTATTTCTATTTTCCAGCTTTTTTAGCGCTCTCCCCGCGTTGGCGAGCGCAGAAAAAAAATCAGAAAGCAAAAAAAAAGGGATAAAAATCGGTTGAGTCTGCCCCTGAAGAAAAGAAGCAGGACAAGAGGGGGCTGTCGCTCGGCTATGGAGGCGGTCATGGATTTAGTAGTGGAGGAGGCGATTTTGGAGGAGGCCATGAAGGGGGTTTTGGAGGTGGACATGAAGGAGGTGGGGGCGGTTATGGAGGCTCTATAGGTAAGAAATATTATCTTTTGTATTACATAAGCCTCTATTACTTGTAATATATTATTTAATTTAATGTCTAATTAAATTGTCGATGTGGAAAAATAAAACAATATTTTATAAACGTTCCTAGTTAAGAATGTTATAATATACAGGGTGTTTCAAAAAACAATGACCATCACTCGTGGGGTAATTATTTACTAAAAAATAATAAAAAAAAGTTCTATGCACATGGGTCCGAAAACGCATGGTTTCCGAAATACAGGGAGTTAAAGTTTCAATTTTTTTTCAATTTTTTCAAATGACTTATATACCACTCAATCGATTTTAATAAAACTTAGAACTTGAAAGTGTATTAATAAAGTGTATAGTTTAAGTAAAAATCTGCTTACAGCTGCGGCAGTGGCGTGCGTACGAGGATAACTGTAAAAATGTATTTAGAAAAAGAATATGTGCCCACTGACTTTTGCCAATTTTGATGCACCTGTTATAAAGCTTATTACATAAGCCACAAAGTTACCTCTTGGTATTTTTTCGTTTAGGATTTCCCTTAGCAGATATGGTTAATTTTATAAATATGTGCAAAGTACCCATTCGTCGGCGTAATGCAAAATAATCGTATAATGCCACGAAACTGTAGTTTTTGACAGTTCTCTAAATTCAATAATTTTTGAAGTGCTTTGTAGAAGTCAAAAGTGTTTTCGTGTTATTCTTTAAATTTAGCAGTTTTTCGATTTTAGTTATTTGTTGATCGTGTTTGTTTGTTTGTTTCGTTATTTTTTAATTCGTGTTTAGATATTAAGCTGCTCATTAATATTATTTCCTCCTATCAAGATGGTTTTCATCAACTACACTTCAGCCGAATTGACTGATATGTTGTTAATTTATGGACAAACAAATCAAAATGCTAGACAAGCTGTGCGAGTTTATCAGGAAACTTATCCCCAAAGAAGAATTCCTGGTAAAAATATTTTTCCACGTATTGTAAGTCATTTAAGAGAAACTGGTTCTTTAAAACCTTTAAAAGCTGATTCTGGACGCAGAAGATACCGCCGAACTATACGAGTCGAAGAGGCAATATTAAATAGAGTTGAACGTGATCCTAGTACAAGTACGAGAATTGTTGCCAATGAACTGGGAAATATTTCGGCATCATCAGTTCACAGAACTCTGAAGGAACAAAGTTTATATCCCTATCATTTTACACGTGTCCTGGAACTTCCACCTAGAGACTTTCAACCAAGGGTTATGTTTTGTCAATGGTTCTTAAACAAACTGAGAATCATGAATGAATGAATCATTTTTCTAAACGTGTACTATTCACTGATCAATTTACATACATGGGCCAATGAAAACCCTCACTCTCTACGAGTAGCAAATTCGCAGTATCAATTTTCCATCAATATTTGGGCTGGTGTTATTGGAAATCACATAATTGGTTCTGTCGTTCTACCGAATCGTCTTGAACAGGAATCATATTTAAATTTTTTACAAAATGATTTGCCGGAGTTACTACCACTTTTTGTGAGAAATGGTACAATGTGGTTCCAGCATGACGGTGCGCCCGCACATTTTGCAGCAGTTGTAAGAACATATTTAGCTGACACATACGGTCACCGATGGATTGGTCGTGGAGGTACGGTGCCATGGCCACCTCGATCTCCGGACCTGAATCCACTAGATTTTTATTTTGTGGGGTCATTTAAAAAAATTGTTTATAAAACACCATTAGATACACGAGAAGAATTATTGGAAAGAATAAGAAATGCATTTGTCATCATTAGAGAAGATCACAATATTTGCAGAAAAGTAAGAAGATCTGTGCGGAGAAGGTTAAATGCTTGTAATAACGCTAATGGTGGTACTCTCAACATTTTCTTACCTTTAAGTCAATTGTGTATTGTACAAAAGAGTTTTGAATAATCATGGTGTTTCTACGATTACTTTTTCATTTCGCCGACGAATGGGTACTTTGCACATTTTTATAAAATTAACCATATCTGCTAAGGGAAATCCTAAACTAAAAATACCAAGAGGTAACTTTTGTGGCTTATGTAATAAGCTTCATAACAGGTGCATCAAAATTGGCAAAAGTCAGTGGCGCACATATTCTTTCTCTAAATACATTTTTACAGTTACCCCGTACGCACGCCACTGCCGCAGCTGTAAGCAGATTTTTACTTAAAACTATGCACTTTATTAATACACTTTCAAGTTCCAAGTTTCATTAAAATCGGTTGAGTGGTATTTAAGTCATTTGAAAAAAAATGAAAAAAAAAATAAAACTTTAACTCCCTGTATTTCGGAAACCATGCGTTTCCGGACCCATGTGCATAGGACTTTTTTTTATTATTTTTTAGTAAAGAATTACCCCACGAGCGATGGTCCATGTTTTTTGAAACACCCTGTATATTGTTCAAAAAAATATTTAGTTATAAGTAAGAGAAGTTGTTCTGATTATTAAAGAATATTTTCAGATAATTTGAATTTTTTATCTTTATTTTTTCCATAAAGTAATTTGACAAGATTTATATTAATAAAATATTTATGTTTTAATAAATTATGTACTAAAGAACTTTAGAATAAAAATATTTTTGGTATTTATGATGCTCTGCAATAGAAAAAATATTTGTAAATGCTTATTAAATCTTGAATAATGTTAAAAAAAAGTTAATTTATTTTTGATTTTATTTTATAAACGTAGGTTAATATTTTGTCCAAGTTAAATTTTAAAAAATGTTTTTTGTATCATTGCGTTTTGTTTTTAGATATCGGTGAACATCATGAGAAAACTGTCACCATTGTCAAGAAAGTAGCACAACCATACCCAGTGGAAAAAACTGTCCATGTGCCCGTTTATAAAAAGGTACCTTATCCAGTAAAGGTACCATATCCCCAACCTTACCCTGTTGAAAAGAAGGTTCCGGTTCCAGTAAAGGTACCTGTACACGTAAAAGTTCCCATCCACAAACCAGTGCCAGTGGAAAAAATTGAACATTATCCCGTTAATGTGCACGTAGACAAGCCGTATCCAGTTAAAGTACTAGTACCACAGCCTTTCCCTGTAGAAAAAACCGTACATGTCCCTTATAAGGTTCCAGTACCAGCACCGTACCCTGTCGAAAAAGAAGTACCGTATCCCGTTAAGGTACCAGTACACGTACCAAAACCGTACCCCGTAGAGAAGATTATACCATATCCAGTTAAAGTACATGTAGACAGACCATACCCGGTACATGTTCCAAAGCCTTATCCAGTCCATGTAGAGAAAAATATTCCATATCCTGTTTTTAAACCAGTTCCAGTACCCGTTAAAGTACATGTCGATCGTCCAGTTCCCTACCCTGTAGAAAACCCCAACCGTATCCAGTAAAAGTACCAGTACCGCACCATTCCCGGTAGAAAAAAAATTCCAGTACCCGTGGAGAAACCAGTACCTTATCCAGTAAAATTCCAATTTTCAACCCCGTTCCTTATACCGTTGAGAAAAAGTACCCGTTGAGGTAGAAAAGCCTTATCCAGTCATGTCAAGGTTCCAGTGGCGGTGCCAGTGCACGAGGAACATGGTGGAAGTAGTTATGGAGGAGACTTGGGAAGTAGTGGTGGTGGTGGTAGTAGTTATGGAGGCGATTTAGGAGGACATGACTTTGGGGGTTCTAGTGGAGGGGGAGAAGAATATGGACATTAGAATAGGAGTTTTTTAATAGATATAATAGATGTTAAATAATGTTAAATTCTTGTCAGTATTATCTTGTGTTGTTTTTTTTTTTGTATTGTGATCTTTGTTAAATAATAATGAAATATTTTCCATAACCTTTTTTTTTACTTAACCAAATATCTATCTTATAATTTTTTGCCAAGAAATTGGCATTCCCTAAACCAATATAAGAAATGTTTTTCCACATAAATGTTACGGTTTTGTAATTCTAAAGACACTTTGGTAGTTTGTATTAAAATTATTTTAAGAAATTGCATTATTTTTAAAAAATAATAAAAGGACCAGTCATATTAGTACTAAAAAAAAAACAAATAACTAATATATTAAGTCTAAGGAACGGTTTTAACATTTTTTGGTTTTTCACAAATTGTTGTTACTGTATTGAAGATAATCTGGGTGTTTCCTCCCCAAGGCTAGTTTTACTATAAGAGAACAAAAAAAAGTCGCACGGAGCAAAGTTAAGGAGGTACGGCGGGTTGGGCAATATTTCGTAAAGCAATTCATTTAATTTGGCCGCGATAATTTCCAATAAATTAGCTAGTGCGTTATCGTGGTATATCAGCATTTTTTTTATTAAATCGGTTATTCCAATCACTATAGTATAGTATAACCCGGTTATCGTTTTCTTTTATGAGCACCGAATAAAAAGTAATCTCAAAATCAGTTAGATGGCTGTCCCCGACTGTAATGTCAACTATATTTTACATCTATAACTTTCTGTAAAAATGGGTACGACGCACAGTGTTGTGCCTAAATACACAGATATTTTCTTCAATATGTAAGGTTCCTAAAACAAGCAAAAAACTGATGCATGTCTATGGCCACAAAAAAATACGAGCTTTCTGAAAAAGGTATAATTTTATATCAGTAATAAAACTGATTTCACATATGAATAGAAAAAAAAATTCTGTACTTGTTGGGCTTTGATTAAATGTTTGCAGTTATAAGTCCTGAACAAAAAGGTATGTAGTTTAATTAAGCACTAATGGTTTATTGATAGTATTCTATGTTTTGTCGAATTCTGTGCTTGTTTGTAACATGTAAAAAAAGCAATATACTACAACTTCAGCTAAGTTTTCAAAACAAAGTGATTGGGCATTATCTAAAATTTTTTTGAATTAATTTTTAAAACTATCAATTTTTAAAAAACAATATAGACTATCTCAAATTTTTTTCACCTAAGTAAGATGTTATATGTTTTAGATCTCTGCAGAAAAACCGTCCCCTTTTTTTGAAGTGTTGTGTGCCACGGATCAAAATAAAAGAATTTAGAGGACTTCTCAAAATAAGTCATATTTTTTCAGTGCCTACAAAAGTTTAAGAAATACAGAACAGTATTTAAAAACAAAAAGTTTCAATTTTTTTATCAAATCACCCCATGGTGGCAAAATGTTCGCGATCTGGGCAAATTTAAATAAAAACATTTGGCTTGGCTCAGTGGTACCATGACCATTGAAATTACATAACTTTAAAAATCCTTTTTCCCTAAGCCGTCTAGTTCAAAGGGAGGACTCAAAAATATTCGAAGAGGCATGAAAAAAAAAAAAAATTCGGGGGTTGATCCATTAGTTAAAAATTACTTTTCTGCGGAACGAAATGCAATTTCAAACGATAGTTATGAAGTAACAAAGCGCCTTTCACCCAAAAAAGGTCTAACCTTATTTAGACACTAATTTAATGTTAAAAATACAAAAATTGATCCGTTGTTAACGCACTTCATCCAGACTATTTTTGAGCTATCCACGGTTTTTTATAATCCCGATGTAAGTGCCGAAATTACAGGCATCAATAAACACCTTATATTAAGTTTGACAAAAACCTGGGTGCTCGTTTCTGGTTTAAAAAAAAATTTTAACCCCATTTCAAGAACTACTAACTGAAAATCTTTCTCCTACCTTAGTCTGTATGTTGTACTATATCCAAGTTCCGTACATAAAGGTTGTGTGAATTAATTTAATCTATCATGTTTCAAATACAATATATGGGCACTCTGTACCTAAGAAGATGTTGTATGTTTTAGTTCTGCGCATAAGGTATTCCGAATTTTGAATGTATGTCAGATAAACAAAAATTTAGAGGACTTCTCAAAATGAAGTCATATATCAAATGCTACATGTTAAGATAATAAGATAAGATTTAACAAACAAATTTTCAAGAACTAAATAATTGAAAATTTTCTCCAAATTTAATAAAATTTGCTTGGCCAATGTACCTGAATTGAAATTACATATTAATGCCAAGTTTCCGTACATAAGGGTTTATTCAAAGGCTGAGACATAATCGATTTTTTTTAATTACTTATTGGGCAGCATCTCAAGAAGAAATGCCTTGAGTGCTGGGCATAATTTAATTTAAAAATAAATTATTCAAGCCTTGTTAACACTTCATAGATAGATACCCTAATAGAAGGGATAATAATAAAAGCTTTTATAATTTAAAAAAATTAAATTTAACCACATTTTAAGAACTACTAACTGAAAATCTTTCTCCATACCTTAGTCTGTATGATTGGTACTATATGCCATGTTTCGTACATAAGGTTTTATTACACGGCTGTGACATAATCGAATTTTTTTTAATTACCTATTGGGCAGCTCTCAGAAGATGCCTTGGAGGCTGGGCATAAGGAATTCCGAAAAATGAGATTATGTCATAGCCGCAAAACTCTAGAGTAGATACCAATAGAGATATAATAAAAGCTTTTATAATAACCTCAGACCCAGAACTCTTTTCTCTTAGACATTTTATTACAAAATCAAAATTTAAAAAAATAAGGATATTAAAGATTACATCATAATTGAAGAAGGTGGTGAAGAAAATTCAAGTTTATCTGGTGCCTTTCCTTCTTTCTTAGAAAGCGATGATAAAAATACTGAAGGGGATTTAAGTGACTAATAAAATATGAGAATTTTTGTGTTTGCTAGGACTGATTAATTTATTGTTTTGTTTTTGTTTTAATAAAGTTGTTAATTATCCTTTATTTTAGATAACAATATGACTTGGTTTTAACTTTCCTTTGGTACAAAAAACTAAATCATTGAGCAAATGCATAGAGTAAGCAATAAGTGTTATTTTTTAAAATTGGGGAAATTGGGTTCTTTAAAATTGCTAAAATGTATAGTATCTTTTTGTTGTTAAAATTTAGGTAAAGTTTCATGACACATTTGTCAGTATGTTATGGAATGACATATTAAAGCTGCACTAAGGTATAGTAACCTGAATTACAATAGAAAACTTTGTGTGTCCAAGTTTGCATATTAAAATTTTGTATCTTTAATTTTGTAATTTGTATTAAAAATTAAATATTTTTTTGTTTTTTATATTGCATGTTATTGTAAGTTTCTTTCTTTTGAGTTTTGATAAAACATAGGCTTATATATTGAGTTTAAGTATTTTTGTCCTACATTCCCTATCTTACGCGACACTGTGCGACGACTCAATCAATATACCACTCTATGTTAAAAACATACACTTATTTAAATTTTCCTTCGCCATTGTATCAAGAAAATTAAATTAATAAAATACTTACCTTAAATAAGGTATATTCGCAGGAATATGATATTTGGAACCTGGGTCGAAATCAATTTCAGATCTCAAAACTGGTGGTTTAATGCCTTGATACTGCTCCCTAAAAAATATTGCAATATTTCTACCAAAACTAAAATAAATATCCTAAACTAGAAAGAAAATAGAAGTTAAAAATTCAAATAATTTAATAAATTGACAGTACATTTTTAATTTAATTTTAACTTTTTTGTCTACTAAATTATAGTTTTGTTTCTTAAAGACAAGTTCTAATCGCATTTTTTTTTATTTTATACTTGGTGTTTTTTAATAGCAAGCTTATCTTTTAGAGAGAAATTCCTTAGGTCAGGGCCAATAATTATTACATTGCCAATTGTTAAATTTTAAATGTAAGTAACTTATATAAAATAATAAAAAGATGTTTTTACTTAACGACCAATTAAGAAACACAATAAGTGAAATGGAACATTTTCACTAAAATTAATGATATATCCTAAAATCAATTATCTCCAATTGTAAAAAAAAGTTAATTAGTGGAAATTATCAGCAACGACTTTAAATCCTTATTACTTATCTTAGATCTTAAAATATTTCAGTCACTGGGGTGGAAAATACGTCATTACCTCCGAATTCTATATAACTGCATGAATTTTTCCAAAAAATTGAAATTAGTTTTATTATTAAAAATACAATTAGGTAAATTTTTTACCTAAAATTTAATGTAAAATGTAGAATTATCTATTTTTTTAACAAGTTAACGGTTACTGTTAATGTAGAAATAAATATTTTTTCAAAAAATTGCTGAAAATGAACAGTATATATCACACTGGCGCCGGCTACTGAACGAAAATTTCAGTTGTTCAAACCTATAGTATGTTGATAAGATGATAGATCTTCGTCCTTAAGTCATGCAGGCAGTATGGTTCTTAGATTAAAAGTTTATAGCTCCCTATTTGAGATTTATTAAAAAAAGGTTAATAGTTTACGAATAAATGATGATTTTGTTTAATATCGCACAAAGTACTAGAGATAGTATTTTAAAATTGGTATGTATTTATTTAAGTTAAAATTTCTTTATTGTTTCATAAGTACCGTTCCTAGAAATAATGTCTCAGAGGCACAGTTTTTGATTTAAATGTAATGATAATTTTTTTATCTAGAATTTTTTTATTTTTTTTTTAAATTAAACTTCGATGGCAATAAGTTGTTTTTAATTTTTTTTTAAATGGTCTCCTCCACTTAACAGACATGCTTCTGCCCGTCTTTGCCTCGAACTGTACCTTCTTTTAAATATTACCAATGGATTATCTATGATTTCTTACGTGGTCCTTCTAAGCTCTAAATAAAGCAATTTTATTTAATTTTTTAACTTAAAAATGCAACCAGCAAGTTAAACATAGAAAGCAGATTTTATGTACGTTTCATCAAACTAGGTAAAAATATTCCTAGAAAAAATTCGATGGCGTACCATGTTTTTTTCTAATAAGTGTCAGAAAACATATTAGCAGGGATGCCACTGAAAAAATTAAGTAACTTGTATAGCCAAAATATGTGGTTCTTTTGGCCCTAATAAAATCAAAAATAATATTGAAGTTTTCAAAAATTAAAGGAAATTAACTCCTTGTAACAGAAAAACTCTTTTTATTATACTTACCTGAAAATACTACATTTTTAACTGTGTATAAAATACAGTAAATATGACATTTTCAGAACAGCGCACGGAATTTTTTTCCCGTTCCCTCTTTCCGTGCGCTTATACAAAAATCCATCCATGGAAGCTGTTGATACAACAATTTATTTATTAATGACATAATTTATTTTCTGTCAGTGAAATTTATGCCATTTTCTAAAAAATGAATTCAGATTTGGAAGAAAATCCGGATATTCTCGATATTATATTACAACAAGCGGCAAAGTGAATGCAGATTTATTACCAGTGAAATCCAGGTTGAGATATGAACATGAATATCACATTTTTACCGAATGGCGGACTCAGAAAAGAATCAAAATTGTAGTGATGATATTCTCTTAGTTTATTTTTCTGAAAAAGCCAATCTATGAAGTCATCCACCTTGAGGTCGATTCTCCATGTTAAAGAGTTGTTTGGCAATAAAAGAAAATACTCACAACCAATATCCAAAACTATCGCTTTTTTGAAACGACAAGCTTGTAGGATATGTACCAAAAGAAATCCAAGGTTCTTAATCAGAAAAGTAACCAAATTTTTATGTGAAGCTTCAGATGGACAATATCTACTAACAAAAGTAATTTTAGTGTTTGGCATCTTCGGCGCATGCCGCAGAGATGATTTAATACGTTTGAGTTTAGGACGATGTGGAAGAAAATGGGCGTTTCCTTGTCCTGTTCTTATTCGTGAGATGGAAAAAACTCACAGGTCGAGAAGTTTTACCATTACCAATGAAAATTGCAAATTCAATCCCTGTACACTTTTCCGTAAATACGCAGATCTCCGCCCTAAAATATGGAGAGTAGAAGATTATTTGTTGCATACCGAAACCAAAGATGTTACGCTCAACATGTTGGGTGCCATACAAAAGGTTTCCCAAAAATTGTTGCAAAATACTTAAAAATAAAAAACACGAAGAATATACCGGACAT
>JAHBCN010026378.1:0-10678 GCA_019359885.1 Listronotus oregonensis | reverse complement strand
ACATCAAAAATTATTTTTAAAAGGTGTTTATAAAATGTTATGTGCAATTTAGTTAAAAATAATGGTAACAATTGCATATACGGTTTTCTGCTATTTTTTGATTTTATGAAATTTTTTTACAAATTTCATTTAAGTATCCTTTGGGATAGCAAATATATTACCGGAGAAGACAAATTGTGTTTAATTTTGTTTTTTCAACCAAATAAACTTACTGGATCTTGGAGTGAATTTGAGTGCTGGGCGGGGTAAAACGTATAAATTGATAATTATTTAGTTAAACATAACACACAGAAACAGAAATCTATTGACAAAATACGCAGAAAATCAGGGAAAAACAACTTTTAATTTAAATAAAAAAATAATATAGGTTAGAAATAAATCTAATATCTGATAACACATTCTTTCTACCAACGAACTCAAGGACTAGAATTAAAGTAAACAAACTTTGTTTGGCATTAACATGATCACAGCGGGGGGCGGGATAGTTCTTGTAAACAATGGTTGTATACAGACTGAACTGGCAACATTGGATCACTCAGCGGTGTTTTGTTCAGATTAGTGATGGGCATAATCGAATTATTGAATTATGAATGATTTCAATAATTGGATTGTTTGATAATTCGAATTATATAATTATTTTATTTTTTTAATCGTTTGAATTTTAAATTTTTGATTTCTGAATGAATATGTAATTCGATTTCTATGTAACTAAACACAAACACTAAATATTATATACAGTTTGTCAAAAAAGTCCGGGATCCCCTTAATAATTTGTCAACGCGGATTCGGGACTTTTTTTGACACTGTATAATATATATTATTATTACTATTATTATTTTAGTAAGTAAATTTTCCATTTGCCATAATTTTTTACTTACCGGGCCCACGGCCGATTTTATTGAAATGTTGTATACCGGGGATTTTTGGGGCGCTGATCACGAATCTAAAGTCAATTTTTTTCGTACTCTGCTAGTTTTTAAGTTATAACGCCCCACTCAAACCTAACCAGCAAAACTGTCCTAAAATTCCTCCTTCTAAAAACTGATTACACCCAAAATGGAAGATTTGATCGAAATACACTTATTATTTTATAAGATAAATTTAATTTCACCTTTATTTAACAAATATTTTTAATGAAAAAAGCACAACTAGCACTTTCCAAAAATATTATTTTTTATTTTTTATAAATCAACAAAATTGTCTAGAGATTTTAGACTGTTTTATGTTGGTACGCCAGGAGACCCGCGGAACAATCGAATGGCCTACTTTATAAATTTGAATTATTTTAATTTTTCGCGATTTAAATTTAAAAATTAAGCGCATTCAATTGTTTCATGGGTCCCTGGTGTATAACATAAAATTGTCTAAATACCTACTTGATTCAATTTTGTTGACATTTATAAAAGTAAAAATATTATTTTTTTTTAGAAGCTTGTTGTGTTTTTTTATTAAAAATAATTGATAAATTAAGGTAAAATTAAATTTATCGTATAAAATAATAAGTATATTACATAAAATCTTCCATTTGGGGTGTAATCAGTTTTAGAAGGAGGAATTTTAGGAGTTTTCAGGTGTGAGGTTAGGTTCAAGTATGGCATTATAACGGCGGTTTGCACCACTGTGGTTTAAGCAGTTTTAAGTCCTTCTTAACATAAGTTGCATTGAGACGGTGCCAAATATTATGACAATAGTCACATTCAAAACGTCCCTTAGTTAAGGTTAACCTAAGTATCACTGGTGCAAACCGCCGTAACTCAAAAACTAGCAGAGTCCGACAAAATATGACTTCAGATTCGTGATAAGCGCCCCAAAAACCCCTGTATACAAAATTTTAATAAAATCGGCCGTGGGCCCCTAAGTAAAAATTACCTTTTTATAATTAAGTTTCCTCCCTATTTGCATAAATATATACTTTACTATTAAAATATTAAATCTTATTTGTTATTACATGTTTTTTTCGCGACGCGTAATAAATTCTGTGGAATTAGGTTATTTTTCGTAATTCAAATTAAATCTGAATAATCGCATGATAGCGATTATTTCAATAATCGGATTATCGATTATTTTTAATTCGAATTATCCCATCACTAGTCCAGATGACATAACCTCACTAACCTGTGTTCTTTGTTCTTTCGTGTTTTGTGATTATTTACTTCCCGGTCGCGGGAGGAAGGATTCCTACTTTAACGCCTCTAGCGAGATTTTAGGCAACCTAAAAAGTTCCTAACCTAACCTTATTTTTATTGTTTAGTGAGCGTTTTTCCTTTTGTTGGTAATTGTTTACAAAACGGTTTTCTGCTATTTTACTATTATATGGTTAATATTTGGTATACACACCTTCTGTTATTCATTAGGAATACGAATTTACGTGCGCACAAACAAAAAATTGTGTCTGTCTGAAATATAATTGGGATAAAAAAAAAGCTGCTTTGCTTACCAGAACTAACCATGACCGACTAGAACTAAAAGCTTTTGAATTTGTCTAAAAGGTCGGTCATGGTTAGTTCTGGTAAGCAAAGCGGCTTTTTATTTTACCCAATTATTTTTCAGACGTGAAAATGCGGAGACGTCATTTTCTTTTCGAGTTCTTCTAATGTCCGCTAGGTGTGCTACAGTAGGAATCCTTCCTCCCGCGACCGGGAAGTGATTATTTATGTTCGTTTTGTTTACACGCCGCGTGTTTGATTGCGTATTTTACTGACTTTCACTCAACGAACTCAAGGAAAACATCCCAGTTTTTAAGCTTAATAAAGGACTGTTTGTTATTCAGAAATAGTATACAATATTTTACACTTTTTGTAAGTACAGCGCTGTGTGGTAAAATTATTTCACTCACTTAAGAGCTGGTGTAATTAAATGAGGACTAGTTTACACAGAGTCTAATAATAAACACCTAGTTTTAAATAATCCGCTGGACAATAAACGCTTTTACTAAAAATAAAATAGTGTACACTATTTCCGAATAACAACACCTTTAGATTAGTTACTTTTGAAACTGGTGATGTATAAATAAATACATGAGAACAAAATCCGCTTTTAAACATCCCTTATTGGAAATATTAACTTTTTCAGTGTTTATGGCATTGCGCCATCACAAACATTTTATAAGTCGATGTTTATTGTTAAAAAATATTTTTAACGTCGAAAAATTGTTTTTGTTTATTATCTGAAGTGACGTATAGTGTCATTTACTTTAGATGCTGTTGATCAAATCAGTTTACAAAACGCATTGTTAAATAATTCAATCTAATAGAAAGAGATAAAATGACCTCGAAGTGCTTTACAATATCTGAGTTCATATAATTTTTATTAAACGAATACTCCGACCTGCAATCAACCTTGAATCACCCGATATTTATAGAGTCAGATCTCCAATGTTGCCGGTGCAATCAGGTCGTGGATTGCGTGGAACTGTCATATCAATAAATGTTTATTTTTAAATCGATGTTGCCTATATTAACACAAAAACTAACATTTTTTGAATACTTTTATTACATTTTTAAGTCAATTTCCTGATTTTGATTTTGAGATCTGCAAGTTTTTTACGTTTATCAAAACAAAAACAAAGAGATCACTACACCAAACACCCGGCCTACAAACTGGCGTTGCGTTAATTCTAGTCCTTGAGTTCGTTGCTTTCTACATTGTCAAATTCAAAATAAGTATCAACAGTGTTGCCGGACTAATTTTTCGGCCATCAAATTTTGATATTCTCGTTCTGTCTGAAATATAATTGGGATAAATAAAAAGCTGCTTTGCTTACCAAAACTAACCATGACCGACTAGGGGCTCTTGAATTTGTCTAAACAGTTGGTCATGGTTAATTCTGGTTAGTTAAAGCGGCTTTTTATTTTTCCCAATTATATTTCAGACGTGAAAAATGCGGGAACGTATTCGAAAAGACCCCGATTTGGCAACACTGCACGCTGACGTTCCTTGTCATAATGGGGAGTTTTCGCATTATATGGAGAAAATCAATGGTAATTTTAAATTTTCAAATTAAAATAAAAAATACTAAAACACATAATTTCTCTTCTCCGGTAGTATATTTGCAATCCCTAAGGACACTGGAATATGACTATATAAAAATTTTACCATATAATCCAAAAATAGAAGAAAACCGTATATGCAATAATTACCAAAATAATAAATAGTGTGCAAAAGAAGGGCGAATATAGTGAAAATAAGGTTAGTTTGATTTTTAACTTTGAAGATAAATACTTGAAAACGAAACGTTGCCGAATTTTTTTTTTAGATTTGTGATCACCTACCCAAAAAACCCCTGTATACCAAATTTGGACAAAATCGCAGTGGAGGCAACTTTCGAGACAACCAAAATTACCTTAAGGATAAGAGCGTTGTTTTTTAGAGTTTAAATCGAAAACAATGGCTGCCTCCAGAAGGTATATTCTCGAAGAGGTATTTGCTCTAAGCTTTTAAAAACCGATACCTATTATTTATTTATTTTTCCCTAATTAATATGGAGGAGAGTGTCTTCATCGGGGGATACAACGTTTCGTGCCTCGTTGTTATAGGTCGACGCTTCATCAGGCAAATATAGTTTTTCCACTAATAATCGAGAGGCATCGCCCTCGCTGCGTCGCCTTGTTCTTTTTACTGCTCCGGCTAACTCATTTGGTGAGAACAAGACTCCGTTGCCTCTATCCCGATGAAGCTCTAGGGCTATATCACTAACCGTGCCTGGGCCGGCGTCTCCAGGCGTGGTTGTGACCCTTGTCCCTTGGTTCTGCTGTCCCATGTCTAAATTCCTGCTGTTACACGGGGTGCGTGCACCTTTTGGCGGTGTACGCAACATGGTTCCTCTTCTTATGGTAATCTGGGTCAACCGCGGTCCCAGGTGGTGTTAACAACTTCCTATCTCCTTCTTCTTCCTCCCTATAAAATTTAAATCCAGCCTGCGGCCGGTTTCCTGTCCTCGTGGCACCTGGTGCACACCTCCTTCACGGCTCACTCCTACGACGCCGCTTCCGTCTAAACAGACCTCGACCGTGGTCCGGCCGGGTTTAGCTGTCTTCTTTATCCTTCCTTCTGGCCTCCTGCCAAATTCCACTGCGGTTGAGCCTCCGGTAGACCACAGAGGCGGCACCTAGTGTAGCACCTTCGATGCGGCTCTTCCCCGACGGCTCTCCCAGTCGCTCCCAAGGAAAACCACCCTTGGTTTTCCCTATACTCCTGCTAAACCGTGGCCTGAACACCTCCGTAAAGTCTCCTGTCTCCACGTACACGGTTGCCCTTCGTTCCACGACGTCGTCCTCGTGGGTTTCCCTCTTCCACTTCGCGACCGCGTGCGTATCGACACCAATCAGCCTTACCGAAGGCGACGGTGCCCTATCCCGGGAATCACACTCCTCACTTTAAGGTCCTGGGGAAACAGGGGCCGAATATCCTGTAGAATCAAGGCGTCGGCTTACCCTGTTTCATAACCTGTAACAAATCAACTCCACTCCTGGGGAAACAGGGGCCGAATATCCTGTAGAATCAAGGCGTCGGCTTACCCTGTTTCGTATCCTGAAAATAATAATCCAGAAGTTACGATTTTTCTTTAATCTGGGAGTCCTACTCTTCCACGTTCCAAACAAACAATCAAACAACTTCTTCATTTAACAGTAACCCAAATTAACTGCTAACCGCATTCTACCCGATAACCTTACTACGGGATCTATAAATTCAGCTCTACCACCAAATATGACCTGGGAGCGCCGAACCGTCGGCGGTCCTCCCTGTATCTAGCCAAGATGTGACATCATCGGAGTCTGAACATCATAGATAAAAGTTTATGGGGGCTGAACATCGACTGACTAGACTGCGATACTGCGAATTGTGCTTCTATTTATAGATCCCGTAACAAGAGGTAAAGAAGTACCATCTCTAATGGCTGTTTTGCTTAAAAAGTGTCCCTGGAATAGCATTTAATAGGGGGCGCTGGTGTAGCTAAGCGAACCAATGACCTCGACCGCAATTAAAACATTTAGTAATCTGTGACCGCAATATATAAAGTGAAGTTTAAAACAAGGAGATTGTTGGTTTAGAATAAGTTTTAGGATTACCAGCGCTTTCCTAATTTATTGCAATTTGAGGGCCATTTTTGTAACATTTTTGTAGCTGGTCTTTAGAATCCATTTAAGCAAATTTTTGCTAGCTTATAAGCCGAGTTTGGCAATGTCCTCGAAGAGGAGAGGTCCGAGGTTTCAGATGCGAATGACTTCATCAGAAGATCCGTCCGCTGCATTTTTGTTACCGAACGCGCCAAAATCTTTTTTTGTTGTTTTATAACCTAAAAAAAAATTGTCACGTTTTTATTTTCGGTTCTGGTTTGCTTTTTATGCTTTTTTATCTCTGGTTTGTGATTTATATTATTTTTGTAAGTTATTATAATATTTTTAGCTTCTAAAACACTAAAACTAAATATGGAGGAATTACTAAACACTAACCCAGTATGATGCTCTATCTCCACTTTGTCTAGTTTTTGCGGTTCTATTTGTTTTATCAAAAAAAAAAAAAAAAAAAAATATGAAAAAAATAACAAACACTAACGTCACCAACTCTTTAAATATCGTCAAACGCCATCTTATTTCCCCCACTTGTCAACAAATCTTAGAAACATCCGATTCCTCGACCAAAATACTGCTAGGAGTTCGAGGATCATCTGATTGCTCCGAGCAGCTAAAAACGACTAGGTATTTTTGAAGTCCGATGTCTCCGATGTAATAAACAAATGCAAAGTGAGACATCGGAGACGTCTGAAGACATTGCCGAACTTCGCTATATTTACTTGTGCACAGAGCTGTCTCAATTACTTTAAAAAAGTAATTTAATTACAATTACCAATTACTAGCATGTTTATTAAGAGTAATTCAATTATCAAATAAAACTAAAAGTAATTGAATATTAAAGCAATAACTCTAATTTAATTATTTTTTTATTTTGCGACAGTCTTCGAAGGCTAATGCCTAAGTACTAACGTACTGTGGGTGTCTTAAGTGTGGCGAGGGGAGTTTGTTTACAGGACTTAAATATTTGGAGTTTGGGAGGAGAAGGAAAAACCTCTGGGGCAGCGTTCCACAGTATTGACACTCTAGGGATGAAGGAACAAGAAAGCGGGAAGTTCGGGGCCTCTCTAACTGAACTGTAAAAAGGATGATGCATAAAAGTTGCACTTCGTGTTGGTCTGCTGGGAGCTGCCAGAGAAGGAATTATACTGGCCAGCTTCTCTGGGGAAAAAACCCAAAAAATACCTATGAAGAACGACAAACCCCCTACACCTCGACGGTGGGCAAGGGGGGGGTTTGTAAGGGGGGGGTCATTAATAAGACGAACAGCTCTTTTTGGGGAAGGGGACCCCAGAATGCTAAGTGTTGGGGGGACGCCTTTCCCCCGGGGCGGGGAAAAAATTCCCAAAAGAGGGTCTGATTTGGGATAAATACAGAGTATACAGATTGAAAGAGAAATTTTCTGGTTCGAAAAAGGGAAACCCCAATTTTTTTTGAAGCTCCAAAAGGCCCCCTTTGGATGTAATGTGTTTGTGCCAGTTGACGTTATTCTCAAAAGTAACGCTAAAAAAGATTTAACGACTAAAAGAACTTGCTCTCATGTAACGGAGGGAGCATTGGCAGAGTTTTTCCGCGACAGCGAACATTTTTGTTTTTTCAGGATTAAACTGAACAAATTTTTGCCCCCCAAACCCCAAGAAAAGGTTTTAAAAGGTCTTGTGAAATGGATATCTGCATTGACCCCCCGCTTTTTTCCAAAAAAAGAATTACACGGTGGTTAAAAGAAATTGAAAAAGAGTGGAGGGTACTACCGTCAAAAACTATAAAGGGGGTTGATTGGGGAAAAAAAAGATCGTTAATGTGTAGAAGAAACAGTGTGGGTGCCAACACTGCCCCCGGGGGGCCCCCCAAGCTTAAATTTTTTGGGAAGCTGGCAAAATGACCATCTACAGTAACTGATATACGTCGATTAGAAAGGAAACTGGAAGCCAAAAAAAAAGCTTAGGTGGAAGACCGTAAAAGGGGAATTTTTTAAAGGGGCCCGTCATGCCAGACCTGAACGAAAGCTTTGGATATGTCAAGAGCAACGATCTGGGTTTCCCCCCAAGAAACTCAAGGGACTTCCAGTTGTTTTGAAAAAAAGGAAAAGGGGTCAGCTGTGGTTTTTGTCCCCGGGCCCCATATTTTTATCATAAAAAGATCTTTTTTTTTCCAGATACTTTAAGTTTTAAAAAAATTAAAATTAAATTTTTTTCCATTACTTTGCAAACAACAGAAAGAAAAGAAAAAAGTCTATAGTTAGAAGGGGGGTTTTGGACCTTTTTTTTTGGGCACAGGTTCACACGTGCATTTTTTCAACTCTCCGGGAAAATTCCCGTTTTCGTAAGAGATTCGAAAGAGGCGAGTTAGGATGGGTAAAAGCGGGGGAACAATTTTTTAAGACGATTGCTGGTATGTCATCCAACCCAGACGTTTTTTAGTATTAAGAGAAAAAAGAAACGCTTGATTTGTTTGATTTTAAAAAAAAGATATCGGACATTTTAGGGAAAGGGGGAACTGTTGGAAGAGGAAGATTAATAGAAGGATCAAGCGTAGAATTGGCAACAAGTTGTTAGGAAAAAAGTTTGGCTTTTCCTTTAGAGGTGAATCAATTCCATCTTTAGAGATTAGGGGTAGAAAAAAATTTATGCAGAAGTTTTGACTAATTTTTTTTGGAAAAGACCAGAAAGCTTTACTGCTATTCGTGCAAGAGAACTTTATCTTTTACCCGGGTTTTTAAAAAGGGGGCTTTTGCTTCTGACGGTCTGATTATATTGATTTCTTGCTTCGATGCTGGGGCCGTCGATTTTCAGGACTAGGGTTTTGGGGCTTTTTTTGGGGGGTTGAATTTTTTTTAAAATCTACCTTTGTCACAGTATTTGAAAACCACGGTTTGTGATTTAAAAAATTTTGGGTATGGAAAACAAAGGCCTTGATGCCTAGTTGAAAGATTCAGTAATTTGTTTACATATTTCGGAATGATCGTTAGTAGAAAAGCAGGTAGGATTCCAAGGGTAGCGGAAATTTTCTCAGACCATCCCAGTCAGCCGAGTTGAGTACCCCACGGTTCGTGGCGGCATGTTCGATCAGTTTCCCAGAATGTGTGGACATGACCAAACCATGGGGCCGAGCGACCAAAGGAAGCAGTTACTGATGTTGGTAGAGTTCGGGGATGGAAGTAAAAAGATCTGGGGGGGTTGAATTATGGGGGGGGAAACCCCAGGGGGAAATAGGTAGGTTCCATAATTAAATTTTGGGAGCGAGTTCTGGTTTTGAAATTTTCGGCTTTTTTTTTATCAAATTTTTTTTTGAGCCTAGCCAGTCCTTATTATGAACATTTAAATTCCCGAGGGGGGATTACTTCGGAATGGAAACTTGGGGGAAAAATCTTTTTTTATCCTTATTGAAAGGAAATCAAAAAAAAATCGGTGTGGGTTTTTAGACGGGGACCGGTATATACAGCAGATAATTTGGTGAAGAAAGAAAGTAAGTTTAAGCCAAAAGTATCTGGCCTACCCGATTCAAGGTTAGAAACCCCCAAAACAAGCCAGGTCGTTGCGAACGTAAGCACAAACGCCACCATGGGGTCGGAAAGATGAAATGAGTGGAAAAGGAGGTGGTTGGTTTTTTTTTTTGGGACTTATTTTTTTGGGTTTGGTAAAAAAAAAGTATGTGGGGTTTAAAAGATTGAAGTTAATGGTGAACAGAGTTTACTTGGAGTTAAGCCCACATATATTTGTGAAAATATCCAAAAATTTTTTTAAAGCGGCCCCCAAAAAAATACTCCTCGCCCTGAGAACCGAATGGAGGGGGGTTTTACCTCCGGGGGAAATTTTACTTTCGGGTGTTTCATCAACATTATTTCAACAATTTTCTATATTGGAAAAAAAAAAAAAAGAAAAAGAAAAAAAAAAGGGAAAAAAAAAAGAAAAAGTTTACTTCTCTTTTGGAAGGGCGCCATGTGGTGTACTTCTGCTTTGTACTTGGTTCGTAGTATCTGGTACACGTAAAAGTCAAACAAGAGACTTTGTATAAAACATACTTTAATATAAATATATAAAAAATGGTATAAACTTATCTTACTGCCTTTTAAATTTATCTAATCGTATCTAATCTTAATGTGTATAAATCAAGTTATTATAACCCCATTTAAACATTAAACAAACATCATTTACTATACACAGTTTACAATAATATATCAGTCTTGTTATATAAACTAATATTTAAATAATAACATAACATAAAATAACTACCTATTAAATTACGGTCAATGGCGATACGTGCAATAGACTGATGACCTAACAAGTACTAGGACTAACCTTTCAAGATTATATTTTAGCCTTTTTTTTTTAACCATAATCCATTACACCTTCCCCCAAAAAAATTTAAAAAAAAATGTTTTTTTAACTTTTTTTTTTTTTTCTGCTATCTTATATACTATGTACAATTTAAGACTTAAAAATAAGGTTTAATAATATTTTTATGTACTTCCTTAGGCTTATTATTTACATTTAAAACTACATTGGTATTCTTAATATCTAAAATTTTAAATGGACCTTTAAACAAAAGGGGGTAATTTATTTTCTACATTTTTTTTTTTTTACTAGGACCATGTCTCCATTTTATAA
>JAHBCN010026377.1:0-10660 GCA_019359885.1 Listronotus oregonensis | reverse complement strand
TGATTACAAATTCGGGTCCAGCGTTGACAAGTACATAGAAATTACCACCGTTTAGATTCCAGCGTGCAAAACTCGATTTTGCACCACTCCCTAGATCTAGTTTTTGTGGGGCGTGTAATTGACCAATATTTTACCGAAAATGTGTCGGCTTTAGAAACCAATTCAAAAATCACCTTGATGTTGAAAAGTTTTGCATATTAAAGAACTAAGCAAAAAAAAACCAAAAAATTAGTATTCAAAGTAAAATTAATTATTTCTCTAAATTTTTTTTGTACCTAATTACGAAAACACAACTACCTACAAAAAAAATTATTTTTTATTTAACACATTTTTTTTTTAATTGGAAATTAAGTAAATGTTATTAACTTTAACTGAAGACTAAAGGTAACTATGCCAGTAAAAACTAACATTATTTTTAGTCACAAGTACAGTTATAAATTCAGTTTTTTTTTGCGTGAACCTACGCCATTTTTTTTTTTGGTGATAATTTACCGTAGCAATTTTTTTTTAAGAAAACAGCTATCTAATTCTATTAATGGTCTTCCATGCTTGATAATGTGCCATGGGATAGTACACCAGCTGTTGAAGAGTTTCTTCAGAAAGTGTTCCAGGGTCGTTGGATAGAAAGATTTTCATAAATTCAGTGGTCGGCGAGGCTGCCAAACCTTAAACCCACTAGGTTACTCCCTTTGGGGATATATTAAGGAAAAAAGTATTTACTCACCGTCATATACAAAAAATCGATAGTTAAAGGATAATAATAACTTAGTGTGCTCTGGAAATCCCTCAAATTATTCTGCGAAAAGTTGTTTTAAAAGTATTTAAGTTAGCGCAAAAGCTTATAAAGGTTTAAGTATTTAAATGAAAGTTTAATTAAGTTAAAATCGGTGAACCAGCAAGATTTAAATAAAACTCTTTTTTGAAAAACGGATTTATTTGGTAGAAGTGAAAAAAAATATTAAAAAAGCGCAGTTTTAACTTATATTATTAACTTTGATAATACCCTTCAAACATTTAAGATTATACATATTTCTCCAGTTTAAAACATAAATATAGAATCTCAAATTGAATTTTTTGGAGCATCCGTTACTTTTGGTGCTAACAGATTTGTTCTTTTTTTTTCATTTTAAATATTTGTGAGAGCTGTACATTATTTGTAGGTTCACAAAAAATATCAGGCAGCCAAAATGCCAAGCCCTTTTTGTAAGTTTAAGCGGAAAATCTGTCACATGCCCATTTCACCGGATTCACCCAATTCGACCGGAGACACAGTGATAGAGAATTTGTACAGGGTCTTTAATTATATTCATATGGCAATTGGAGCTTTTGTTTTTGAAGACAGAAAAAATGTTTCATATAAAAATTGTAGGTTTTTTTTCAATATTATCTTTTGAAATTTGCAGTAAAAATATCGCAATTCGCAATTCGCGAAAGGACCGGAGACTAACAAACTCCCACTACCACAATTTTCGTATAGCCGCATTAAAAATATTATATTTTATTTAGGTTCTTCCAAATTCGGTGTATCGATGCGTTGCTGTTTTCAATTGCAAGTCTACAGGAGATAACATTTTTCGGTAACTATTTTTTTACTTTAATGACATAAACTATACACCATTTTAAAGGTAAGGTAATAATCTATGCCTCTGCTGTAACGGATTTTTGAAATATGAGTCGAGTTAAGAAAAAATAGTATCTAAACATTTTAGATACAACGATTTTAGGGTGACTTTCACTGAAGGAAATATTAAAAACTAAATCAAATTTAAAAAAAATATTACAGCATAAGCCTAGATTTAAGTTTTGCTTTCATATAGTTTTTGAAAATTATCGATAACTTATACCGTTTTTGAGAAAAACATTATGCCCCGAATCCCAAATTGCGCGGCGCAAATGGACTCTTAAAGCTGAATAAATTTTATAATCAGTTTCTTTAAGTTTAGATGCCGCATTCAAGACTATATTTCAGGATGTTCTAAAATTATTAAAAGTAGTTAATGCTAGTCCAATAAAAAAAATGTAATGGTACCCGTTGTTAAGGATATAATAAGTATTCACTTTGCACTGTTTCACATTATTATTGTTGCCATTAAAAAGACGCAAAATAGCGATTTTTTGTTATCTTGAATTGACAATATAAATTATTCTTAATAGTTAAAATGATAAACTTCAACTTTTTACAATATCGAGACGTCAAATTTATTATAACAATTTTATTGTTTTCATGGCTTTCTTGAAACTAATATGGTTTTTTTCAATTTATTTATAATTTAAGCTAAAATATCTTAAAACATGTTTACTCAAATATCATTAATGTATGTATATTTATTTGAAATCAGAAAAAAAAAGATCTTTCCTTGAAGCCCTTAATATACAGGGTGTTCCATTTAAAAAAGTTGAAGTTGCTCATATTTTTTTTGTTTTTAATGCGATATTTTTTTACTGATATTTTCAAAAGATAATATGGACAAAAACCTACAATTTTTATATAAAACATTTTTCTATATCTTCAAATATAAAGGCTCCAGATGCCACGTAACTAAAAACCCTGTACAAAAGCCGATAAGATTATAAATTAACAGATGACGACGATGAATTCTGGTTAGAGAGTTTATGCTGTTGATGCAGAAATATCGGGATGTACTGACTTAACAAATTCATTTTTTGTTTTATTTGTGGTTATCATTAAGGCAGATATATAATCATCTGCTTTAATTGGTTATGATACATATATACATATAAACAGATAAAATAACAATTCTACCCAATATTAACAGTATTATTTTATTTTTTATCCTTGTACTTTTATATTTTAATTAATATTGTTAATTTTGAGTATCCGTCCTGCCTATTTCATAAATTAATAACCTAAGCATACAGCTGTAACTAATGACACCATGTCTGGCACCTTTCACTTGCAAAGTACCAAGGGAAAAAAATCGTCGTTTCAGCTCCATACGTCACTGACCGGCTTGCAGGAGGTGATCGCGCGTTTTCTGCCATTCCTGAGAATTACTGTGGTCGTCGCAAACTGCTGCCTGCCGCCGTTTGTTTACTGCAACGCTAGTTGAAAACCAATCCTTATGCGCGCCGGTTTACTCTTCACTCTCGAACAAGGCATGTAGAAATGTTTTTGTTCCAGTTTTGTACCGCGCGATAACTTAATGTTTATGCAGTTGAAATCAAGGTGGATGTACTTTCACTCTTAAGTTATGTCGACTGTTACGTAAAAACACCACTTATATGTACTGGATATAACAATACGGTAACGCTAATTTCGACGCAGCTGCAACGAACTGGAAAATAACTGAGTGTGGATTTGACCTAACGTATAAGTTCTTTGTCTAAAATCAACTTGCCTTTGGTCATTTAATTTGTTAATTATTTATCACTTGATTTGGTTTTGAACAAAGAATCTGCAGTTTCACCTACGGCAGTGCCAACCTTGAGGTAAATAACCCTTTTTTTGTTGGAATGATGTTAAGCTATTAGATAAAAAAGTGAAGCTGTATCTTAAAGCATGGAATATTAGGTAGAATATTTATTTGTTACCTTTATTATAAAAAATATACTACTAATGCCATTTTTCTAAATGTTCACAATACCGTTCATTGAACAATGGAAAGTTTATCATTATCACCATCTTTACCGGTCATGCAACAATTATAGCAATATGGCACATTCAATGGGACATATTTTAAAATTATATTTAAATAACTATTGATTAAACACTATTATTATGCTACTGTCGACACTAAATGTATAATATAGACCCGATGTAAATAAAGATGATATTGTTTTATTGAAACGCCATTGTGTATAAAGTCGGTCTTATTGGGTCGTGTACTAAAGTTATAAATCCAAAACTTTCTTGCATTACCTGTTGAAGTATATCCTTTTTAGTAATGCTGGAGTACCATACACGTTTAGGATTAGCACTAAATATTTGTTATAAGTCTACATTGGGTATCCTAATCTAAATCTCTCATAAACGAAATAAAAATAAAATGTTTCAGTCCTAAAGATTATTTATAACATTATAAAGGGTAAATATATCGCACCTTCATACCGATTGCAAATAGTGTGATAACACAGCAAAATAAAGTATTGAAAAAAAAACGTTTGAAATTAGTTCTAACATTTTTTGGGTTTTAAATTAAAAACGATATTAAAATGAGCACAATAAGTATTTAAGTAACAAAGATTTGAATGATGAAAGTCTGCAAAATAGCGTATTAGTAATACTAAAAATATGATTTTCTTTTTAATTGTGACACTATAAGTATAAAAAAATCGCAAAAATCACAAAGTTGTGACACTTTAGGAATAAAAGAAATAAAAAAAATTATGAAATAACGGTAAAATGTAAAAATCTAGGATTAGATAGATTAAATCATGCTATACAAGAAATGTCCTTTGGTCCGTTGGTTATGCTTGTTAAAAAAAAGTTAAAAGCTCTTGAAGCCAAACGCGATAACTTCTACCAGAACAGAAGAAATTCTAGAGGAGCTTTGTACCTATAGGTAATCGTGAATGCAAAAATCACGCTAGATGTGAATTTTTCAAGGTGCCCATGGTCCATGAGCAGAAGTACCGATGTGGGTACCAAAATAGAATTAGATGATCACTGACCTCAACACTCCTTGCCACCCAAAGATAATGCTCAGATAATTATTTTTTTAGTTACATTGTAAACAACAAATGTCGAATTGAGCCTGTTCAGATAACTAAAATGCGCTGAGAAGTCACTAAAACCACCTAAAAGAAACAAGCTAAAACCAGTAAAGGGTACTTAAACATTTAGAAGAAATTAGATTTATTATGGTTAACAATTTTTACACTCACACATACATTCATAACCTATAGGTACAAGACCCCTCTAGAATGATAATATGCAAAGTGGCCGCAACGCTGATTTTAACGAAATTTTAAACGGGTTTTTTGGGGCGCTGATCACAAATCAAACTAACCTCATACATATATTCCCCTTTCTTTTGTACACAATTTTTGATTTTTATATTTTACACCTTTTTTCCATTAAATTGCCAAGTATGACTTTCAAACAGTGCGGCCATGTTTGCTTAAAAATTCCCTATTGTATATATGGTTGCGGCGTTCGAAAGTGAATGTTTACAATTAAATGAAAAATAAGTATAAAATAAATATAAAAACAAGTTTTAAAAGGTGTTTATAAACTATTGTGTTCCAATTTAGTGTAAAAATCAAGAATTCTGTACAAAAAGAAGGAGGAATAGTGTAAATGAGGTTAGTTTGATGATGACTATCTCAAAAACGAAACGTTTCCGCCGTTTCAGATTCGTGATCAGCGCCCCAAAACCCCGTATATCAAATTTCGTTAAAATCGGCGTTGCGCACTTTCTGCATAATTACCAGAATTTCTTCTGTTCTGGTAGAAGTTATCTCGTTTGGTTTCAAGAGCTTATAACTTTTTTAACAGCCATAATGGGCCTTGGATGAAAGGATATATCTTGATTAGCATGATTTATTTTTTAATCCTAGATTTTCACAACATTTTACCGTAGATAAGATTTTAATGTAAATGGTGCGGGTGCTTTAAATACTTAAATCCTTAGCATATGCCTTTTTGTTCTCCCACCTCATAACTAATAAAAATATTTATATATTTTTAATAAAAGAACTCTCCACATAAACTTTCGTACAAAAATGGTTAAATAATCAAGGAAATGGTTTTTTTTTCATCGAATTTAAAATTGTTTCTTTACTTATATACGAGTATTTATCAGTACTGATATTAGCGTGTATTAATTCTTTGGGCACCTAACATAAATCGTAGGTATCAGCATCGTCGTTAGTACCGATAAATATATTATTATCTATCTCAGTTTGTTTAAAGTTTAATGTAATACACATATGTAGTACCACTTAAAAAACACACCTCAGGTTAAAAGTAGGTACTTTAAGCATCATGTATATTAAAAGTATCTTGAAAATCTTAATGACAATATTGTAATATAAATACTAAATGTGAATTGCAAATATTATATCAAAAATCAGAGTGTAGATCTTCAACTTTATTATACTTAATAAGATACCAGCAATAAGCGAGGCGCGACTGATATTAATTTATATATTTTAACTCCAATTTTAGTTTATTTACGTACGAAAATAATTTTCAGTTACAAAGTGAAAAATAGTTCGCTGAACTTTAATATAAACCAACTGAACTTTAAAATTGCTGTCCAATTTAAAAAGCTATTTAAATACTTATAATACTGTTATGTTGTTCAATGCAATCACCAAAAATATCCATAAAATTGCTTTTATTACCCCTATTAACAAGTAATTAAACGCCAGCAACAAATAAGTTTATTTAAATCCTACATGTTTTTACCACCAATGCTTAATTTAACCGAGATTTTAACTGAAACCAAAAAAATAAAACGAAACGTTTCCGCCGTTTCAGATTCGTGATCAGCGCCCCAAAAAACCCCCGTATATCAAATTTTGGAATCTTGTCATATTAATAAATTTTAAGTTTTGGCGACACTCGTGATAATATGCATGATGACAAACATTCAGAAATTACTGATATTTTGTATTTTTATATGAAAAAGGATTCATGGATTATTAAAAAAACGTTTTTAATTTTAAATATATTACTATATCGGTATTTATTTTTGATAAAATAAAACTACAAAAACCAGAGGTCTGCCGTGTTAAGTAAAACCCTTATTAGGGCGAATTACGTCAGGATACTGAAAGCATCATTTTGTGTCGTGTGCATTTTAATCCCTGTTACATAAGTTTAAAGAAAAAAAAAATGAAACTACTTGTTTCTATCCAAATAAACTTTTATTTTTTCAAACTTATTATATTATTAAATCAATCATTGCTATACAAAAATAATTTAATTTATTGCCGCTAAGGGTTTTCTTCTATGACTCGTAATATATGCCTAACTGGTCTCATGAAGTTTTGGACATCATGTATATTATTACTTTTTGGAAGATTCGCTGCCGAAGTTCTTGTTCGTTTCGTGCTTTCCAGCCGTTATCGTAGACTTTTTGAGCCAATCGAGCCCAGAAAGTTTCAATTGACCTGGCTTGGGGAACATTAGGGAGGTTATCAATCCTGGGCACATACGGAATATTTCTTGCTTCCAGCCAGTCAAGTGTAGCTCTGGAATAATGTGCTGTAATGTTTTTTTTTCTTGGGACAGTCCACGAAGACTGATGCCTAAGTACTAACGTACCGTGGGTGTCTTTAGTGTGGTGAGAGGGAGTTTGTTCACACGGGACTTAAATTTTTGGAGATTGGGAGGAGAAGGAAAACGTCTGCGGGCAGCAGGTTCCACAGTCTTGACACTCTAGGGATGAAGGAACGAAGAAAGCGGGAAGTTCGGGGCCCTCTAACTGAACTGTATATTTGGGTGCCTTTTTTTCTTTTTCGGTATTTTAAACCACTTCTAGCAATATACCGAGAAACAGTTGCGTTGGAAATTCGGAAGCGAGGACCAACCTTTCTGGTAGACTGTCCAACGACATTTTTTACTCTTCGAACTAATCTTTCCTGCTGGGCATCAGACAACTTCAGTGGTCGACCACTTTTCGGGAGGTTCATACATGGGATTCCTTCTTCACATTCCCGAACTGTTCGATATATGGTGGATTTCGAAATATTTTCGCCTTAAAAAATTCTTACTATTTCTTTTTTGGGCATTTGCCCAACTAGTTTATAAAACTTTTCCGAATATCTAGCTTGTATGCCATTGCGAAATAAATTTTCAACAATTTATCAAAATGGCGAAACCATACAACCTAAATTCCAAGGATCACTTGATATACGGCATCCTATTTCTGCAAGCCGGAATATTTTTCTCAAAACTTCTGTAACAGGGTTAAGAGTATTTTCACTGTTTATTTGTTTTTATTAAGTACATTGTGGTTCCCAGCATCAATTTCCTAGTTTGGTTAGCAAAACCAAAACTTTAAATCATGGAATAATGATTTAATAATGCAAATAGTTTTTATTTGCTGATAGTTGATTTTTTTGATGCTAAGAGGTTTCTTCAACAAAGAGGTCTGTTTAGCAGAATTTACACATATTAAAACTTCCATGTAATATACATCAAAAAAACCAAATTAATATATATTAAGATTAAAAAAAAAATCCTTTAATTATAAATATAAATTCCAGGATGTTTAATTTAGAGGTTTGTTATTAAAATCTATTTGTAGTTTGTTGTAATATTAAGTTTTACATTAAGAACAAGATGATGATGAACCCCCAAGAATTTACTATTAATGAAAAAAAAAAAAAATAAAAATAAAAACATTCATTGAAGTGATCTTCGCAGAAATAAATTGGAGAAATAAACACAGATTTTGGATTTCAGGGCAAACTCAGCTACTTTTTTGTTTAAGGATTGACGTCCGATACGCCATGACCAGATAAACGTTATGGGGAATTTATCACTTAAAATTAAAATCGTATTATTTTCCTAACAAATCTTAATTTTTTGAAATGGGTAACTTACTGCCCAGGGCGATATAATAGGAAAAGTATAGTTCATTTTATAATTTGTACTTAACTTAAAAGTGATCAAATTAACCGCGGCCCATCGTACAATATCCAAAAAAAAGTTTATTACATCAAAAAACGTTTTTATAATGCCAAAGAAATCCCCTGCATGTTCCAAAAAACAGTCTGGTAAAAAAAGGTGTTTATCTCACAAATATTTAAAAAAAATCATACTCGATATTTGAAATCTAATGAACTTTTTACCGACAAATTCAGGGAAATCTATTTTTTAATTAAATAATGCATCTAAAAATACATTGTTTATTTTGTCCCCATTTATGCAAATCCCTGGCCTTATTTAAAACTACCTCAAAACATTTAATACAATTAATCTTCATTTCTACGTTGTGCTTTGTATGCTTTTTTTTAAATTTGCCCAATGATAATAATTTAATAAAACTATTATTCAGAAAAAACAACAGGAGACTGTGGGGGGCAAAAATACCTTAAAGTTGAGTTTACAAGAAATGCCCAAATATAATATATTTTTTGGGAATAGCACAAACTTCCGAACATTATTTTTTTTTAAATTAGTTATTATGCCGTTAAATATCTCTAAAATTAACCGAAATGATTCATAGTACAGCCCTTTTGTTTGCAACTAACTCCAATTTCAGATATAAAAGATAGTAGGCCGGCAATAGAAAATGACCTTTTAACACCAACTGCTTACGATAAAAAGCTTAGAAATCCTTCTCAATATAAAACTTCGCAAACAAAAATAATTGATATCCCAATACTACAAAGTTCGCAATTAACGTAATTAATAAAGGTGCTTAAAAAATTCCAGAAACCAAGTCGATTTCTTTATAAATATGCAATATACATCTTAAAAATATGGCATCGGAAATATAGCCACGGGTTTATATACTTATTCCACCTTCACACCTTCTTACCTTATATAGAAAGCTGTTTGTCTTTTGGTTACAATATTGATAAAAGAGTTAGTGGACTTCATCTTGAAAGTTCCAATACCAACTAGAAAAATTTTTTCTACCAAATTTTAACGTCTACAACCAAGGCTATAAAGGCTTTAAAGCTTTTACCATACTTTATCCTGTTTGCGTGAACCTCTAATAGGTATATCGAAGCTAGTGAACTAAGTTTATTTTCAGCTAAAAAACCCCGAAGTAAAATCAAAAAAACCAAAAAAAAAAGCTAAAAGCAATGGGAAAAATTAAATTGATCTCAAATCAATCATCCAGTGCTAATGTTAATAATATGCGGTGTTCTATGAGTTAATCGCAAAATACTTATGGAAATTATTTTCAAATACAGTAAATATTTAATATTAAATATATTTGTAATGTTAATATAATAAAATCAAACTGGCCTTTGGGGGTTAGTTGAATGTTCGGGTCTTGAGCTACATTTTTTATTTCCCGATATTTAAAAAAAGATGTGGCTCAATGAAGGTGAACACGTGAAATGAGTTAAACGATATTTTTTTAATAAATTTTTTTTTGGTAAAGAAATTCAAAAGAAAATGACAATTTGAAAAAAGGGAAAAAACCTTTAAAAAAGAGCGGTAGAAGACACAACTTTAGAATGTTTCATGATTTTGCTTATGGGCTAAATTTTAACAAAAAAAACTAGTGATCATCGATACAAAAAATAATGGTAATCGGCAGCTGTTGCCGATTATTGGTACCGTATCATATTAGGACTTTTTAATAATGGCAAATTATAAAAGAACTTTTTAAAAAAATCCCGCTTTAAACAAAGTTAAAAAAACAAAGTTATAAAAATAAGCACTGGAAGTCCTAAATAACTATTTTATTCAAAGTTATAAATTCATAAATAATACTAAAACACTTGAAGTAAAGACATCGACATTGCGGCTGCATCTGTATTTGCTATTTTCTTTTAGACTAGCAAATATCGCCTGTTATCTGTTTTTTTTTCTTAAAGGTTTTGAATCCATACTGAACGGTGGATACTGACTTATTATTTGCGTAGATTTGTCGATACGATATATTAGTATATCGGCATATTGGCCGATATATCGTATCGAAAAATATGTTTTGCTCCCTTTTCTTTAAAACGGTTTATTGTTTTTTTTTAATTTTAATTTTTTTTAAATTAAAAAAAAAAACCC